>OOFJ01140306.1:2189-19204 GCA_900323375.1 Benthosema glaciale
CCGCACACACACACACACACACACACACACACACACACACACACACACACACACACACACACACACACACACACACACACACACACACACACACACAGAGAGAGAGAGGTAGATAAATACATATTACACTAATATGTTCCTTTTAACCATTTAAGCCCCATTTTCTCCATTCAGTACGGGAACCTCTTTTGGGGTTCTTTCTTGTTGCTATGCAGTATATAGCAATATAACATTTTTGAATGTGAACAATTTCAGAAAACCTAGGTCAGTACTCAGTACCTAAAAATCTCAGGAAATCTTTTCTCCCTATAATGACGTGCCCAAAATCTGGACGCCAGGCTGAAAATGGTTAAGTGCAAGCAGACAGTATAGTGTGAAGGTGAATAAACTGAACGGACAGCTCAACATGTGTGTGCACGGTCTACCTCATCACTGTTCACACACTGCTGGGAGAGCTGGTTCAGGTGAGTCCACACCGTGTTCCTCAGAAAACGGATCCTCTCCACCGCCTGCTTTTCAAACATCTGTTGTATTGGGAGACCACCACAGACCACACATACACACACAGTCATCATGTCACGTTCACTGCAGGTAGAGGTGCGTTTTCGTCTATGGTTTTCATACATTATGACTCCAGTCTTACCTCACACGCCTTGACATGCTCCGTCTGCCATTCGTCTGTGGTTTTTCCCAGGGTGTTGACATTCTGCAGGTATATCCTATCTACCAATCAGACAGATGCGTACACACACCCAACAACACTTTAAATTAAATACAATAACACAGCAACTTGCACAACACAGGTACTAACTGGCCCAGCATTTTGTTTTATGTGCTATGATTGAGACATGATTTCCGTTTATGGCTGGGCCAGCCCAATAGACCGACATGGGAAAGGACTCTGCAGTAGTTATGTGGGTTGGTCCATTAGCTATTATTGGTCCAAAAAGAGCTGGATGAATAGCACCTAGACCTAATTACAATCATTAATCAGCTGTATGCAGTATGCAGCCCTAGGTATACCCTAGGGCTGTCCCAATCACATTTTCCTCCCTATCCAAGTAAGTTAAGAGTTTCTGATCGGAGATCAGATGAGCACAATGGGATGGGATACAATATACAGGTTGTTTTATTGTGCTTACGTTAGAATGTGATGCTACAGATCATTTTATTACAACAAAATAATGGAGAAATGGGCACCTGAGTTGAGTGAATTACAATAATGGCCTCAATCAACATTACATATTGACATAGGCTCATAAGAGGTGGACATCTTCATTCCTTTCACAGCATTGACTAATGAACACCTTTCTTTTATGATATTACAGAGTGTCACATAAGGACCAAAAGCTCAACTCGTTAAGAGTCTGTCTTCATTCTTTCAGAACAAACATTCAACATTAAACTGATAGACAGACTTTGTTAATCCTCTGATGTAAATTATGTATTCATAATTAAATTAAAAAGTATATTTGGAATCACATCTTAAGTAATAAGGCCCTTTCATTTGGAAAAAGCTGCTCAAGAATCTACATTGCAGGTACACTGAGCCTTGTTAAAGTAACTTCCTAATACTGTAAAGGGTGTTGGGTTCAGCTGACCTACAACCTAAATCTGAGAGGGTTCCTGAACTTCCTGTCATATTCTACAACCACCACATGTACTTTTAATAGCCAACATATGACCGGCCATTGATTTGACAGCTTAGCTTACCAGCCTCCTCTGCATTCTGTTTTGCCTGCTGTGCCTTTGAGTAGAGCTAAAACAACATGGAAAATACATAGTGAAGATGGATTCACACCAGAGGTGAAAATAATTGCATTGCATCTACTTTCCCTTCTCTTGGTATGTCGTCATAATAATAATAATAATAATAACAATGAACATAATGGTGACAACTGGCAAACATTCAGCAAAAACAGATAATCTGCAAGCTCACAATGAGTAGTGATGTGATGCCTGCTGAGATTCTTGATCGGGTATTTTAGTACGTCTATTTGGCGTACAGTTAATTATATTTAAGGTTGAGACAAGTGGTTATAGCTAACATACTGCTATATAGGGACGAAAGGGAAATTCTTGGCCGAAACCGAATACCGAATATAGGAAACATTTGGCCGAAAACCGAATACCCGAATATGATTAATATTATATATCTTTTCTCCTACCAATTGTGTCATGGCCGTAACTTAAAGCTACCTGATTATGGCAAAAGACATGATTTATGGCAAAACTTAACTTAAATAATAATCACTATTATGGGTCCATAAAACATTTATTCAGCAGTTTCAGCACTATTCGGGCCAAAAAACGAATAGGCCGAAAAAATTTTTTTTGCCATTTTCGGCCGAATATTTTCTGCAACTGAATATTCGGTGCATTACTACTGCTATATCTAATTTCCTATTTGTTACTGGAAATCAACTGTACCTTCTCTATCTGCTTGGTGTTGGTGTTGCTGGCATTACGGTTCATATTCTGGTCCGCTTCTTCTTTATCTCGACACTTCACTTCATATATCTTCTTTAACTGTGGAAAAGTGCAGATGTGTCAGCATTTTCTTTTAATGTAGCATACAGTAAACAAACTTCTGCAGAAGTATAGAATAAAATATAATAATACTAAAATAAAAATAAAAAGACAGCAGGACAAACCATTTTTAAAAGTTCAAGTTTAAGTACATACATTGAAAATATATGTACGGTACTTAACACACATAACACACAGCCAAAAAAAGTGTGCATTTCTTCCTTGAAGACCTGCCTGATTAGTTACCCAGTATAGTAATATGATGCATCTATGAAAATGGCTACAACATCCATAACCAACAGAGAGAAAATACTCATAATACCCATACGCAAATATCACTATATCATCAGATATATATATATTTTATTATTATTATTATTATTAATTGCATGAACTTTTATTTATGTTTATTTTGGTATTTTTGCCCTTGAGCCTGTGTAACGCAGATGATTCCCTGCAGGCATACAGAGTGTTAAATGTACTGTAATGGAGGCAGTAAATATTTGCATTGCTTCCGCTCATATAAGCTCTCAATGTGCACTGATTTCATTAGTAATTTCCCCTTTTTTCAATAATCCATAACAAATAGTTCCTCTTTTTGTGGCAGTTCTATACCTCTAACATCCTAGGCTTCTGAATAGAACTTCCTTCTCTCTAGGCTGGAGAACAATGGTGTCTTCACTGCTTTTAAAACAGAATCACGTGAACGCTATATTAAATTTCACAGCGCTTAAAAACATTTTTGGTTTCTAACATATCATTCAGGAATAGTGCCTCCCGACTGAATTGCATCACATTAAACGCATGCCTGGCTTAACCTCTTTGAAGTTTGAACCTGGCATCCCTATTTTTGGCAATTCAAAATGTCCCTAAAAGTTTAATTCTTTCACAATTTGACAACACAATGTGAGCTGTGAGCTTGAAGATCCCTTGTTTTTTTTTCTTTGCTATTTGTCATATGACAAAGTATATACCGATGCATTTGTTGATTGGAAAATTATATCCCATCTACCAAATAAACAGTAAACACTCACCTCCATGGTCTTCTTGTACTGTGCAAACTTTTGTTTGTGAATAACTTCCATCTGTTGTTCTATCTGTAATGCCAGGATTATACAAGACTGTGAGTAACAGCATTTGTGACATATTGTATTGTCACTACGCGATAATCAACATCACATGACAATAATACAATAAAGCACCTTTTTTCTTGCATCTTTTTGTTTTTCTCTGAAATCTTCTAATTTCTTGGCCTCTTCTCTCATGGTCTGAGCCAACTGGAGATGTGATAGACTCACATGTTCTGTTTCTAAGATTTACAAACAGCATTTATGTAAATATACAGTACTGACTGCATTACACTGCAACATTGTATTTTTTTTTTATTTACATTGAAGAATGTCATGCTCTTACGTAGTTTGAACATGTCCAGAGATTTCTTCAGTGAACTAGAAAAACAATATGAAAATGAATGACTTAGTACACAAAACCAATTAACCGATTTCTCAAAGTGGGGTCCCTTTCATCAACTAGAAGTTACCCCCTGGGAGAATGTATAAGAATGACTACAGTTTTAACTGTCTCCATCTATATAGTATTGATACAGTAGCTGTATAATTCTTACTAAATTTAATCTACATCAAAAAATCTACTCTTATGGGGGTCACTAGACGTCTAGACCTTGGTCTAATATGTATCAATTTGTGGGGTTTTGACATGAAACTGTTTCAGTACCTTTTGTTCATTGTACAAAGAACAATATTGAGAATGTGTCTGTGAATGTACTTACTTCATTTCATTATGTCCACACACCTTCTTAGACAAACCCAGGAGGTCTTTAGCATACTTCTCTTCAATGGAAGCCCTGGAAGAGTCAGAAATACATGTTAAAGCTGAAATGTGCAACTTTTATTCTTTCTTTCTTTTCAAATATTGTAATCAAACAAACAAGACAGACAAAATAAAGGACAAAGAAAATTCCTCTTGCCCCACACCCCGGCCTCCACCCACCCTCTGTCTAGCCATATTAGAACAAGAATAAGGCACGACCACTCAAACATACACATTGCTTCTATGCTTCCTCCCTCATCACTCACTTTTTATCTGTAGAAATAAAACAAGTGCACCTCTCTGAGATATGACCATTAACAACGCTGACCCTTACAGGTCCATTTGGTTCCATTTGCACACTCTCAGAGTAAAATTAAGACTGAGGATGTTACAGTGTAGATTGGGGTCCTGGAGAAAAATCACATCAAATAGGCATCTGTGGCCTAATGCATATAAAATTGAGAGCCCTCAACATTAAAAAGGATGGTATAGGCCGGGTCTCACAGTCAGTCCAAAGACACAATAAACAGTACATTGCATATGATTATATTACAATATTTTTGTCAGTACAGTTTCACCGTGTGCATCCAGGTACTGTAGCATGGCTGGCATTATAGTTTGATTCCCATTGCAGATGTCAAGCAAAGATCACATTAAGATGTGAATACAAAAGATGATTTTGTATAACAGCCAATACTGGAACTCAGCTTGACCTCAATGGCATACGGCATGTGATCAGAGATGATCTAATAGAAAGTCTTGATGAACGTCACTATTAGAAGACACACTCTGGACCAAGCTACAGAATGTAGTGCACTGTGTAGTCGATGTACTGTTTATCCAAAGAGCAGAATAGAAAACAGGATAATGCTGCTGACAAGACCTTATAGCCAGTGTTAACTTGACATTTATCCAAAAGTCCACACAATAGGCCATTCTAGAGTTGATCTCAAATGATACATTAACTAAAGTTCACACCACAGCACTTCCCTAACAATGCCACAAGTTGCAATATTACAACTAATTGCCTCCAACTATTGCTTATTTTGGTTAATTATTAAACAAGGAAGAAGGAACTAAACATATCAAAGACAGTAAACCAAGGGTGGACATGCAAGACATGATGACACAAGTTGGTTTTCAACTTGTGACTCACAAGGTTCATTCAGGTGACTTGAAATAGTTACTATCATAAGTAATCTACCACAGCCAACACGGTCCCTGTGATTGTTCACTTGGTATAATTATATTTCAGTTTATTATTCAATATTTGTGATCAGTGAATAGTCTTTTAATTTTTTTTTCCCTAATCTTTAACTGGATACTCTGCTCTGAGTCTGAATGCAGAGGGAGGTTGTGGATGTAACACCCTGAAGTTCTTCCAAGGGGACTTTACAGAAGACAAACAAGATTCCCAATTCAATGGTGAAAGAGATAGTACCCATTTAAGACGCTTCAAAACATTTATAATAATTTTACACAAGAACACAAATCTATAACACGAGGTGGTTGACCTCGTACACCCTAGCAACCACCATATACCACCTAACAGCTGCCTACAGACTAGTACTACAACCAAGGAATGGCCTTGTATGACCGAGTTACCACCTGAACGTCGTATTAACCACCTAGAAATTGCCTAGGAACACCGACCAACCAAAGACACGGCAATACACCAGCAGCATCCAAACATCCAAGTCATAAATGGGCATGAATTTTCACAAAAAACTAAAAGCTACATTAAACTACTAGTTGTCAATGTGGGGCCCCCAAGGGTCCTTGGGGGGGTTCTAGAGGGTCCCCAAATGATGGACATTTAGGAAACAAATGGACCCTCAAGAGCCCTTTAAGGTTAGCTCTTTGACTTAGAGCATGTACTACAAATGGAACCAAATGGAACCTTACGAGTTTGAACATTTTACAGTGTAGGGGTGATTGGCTAGCCTGGCATGGCCAGCCTCATAGCGCGGAGTCACTGAAGGATCCTCCGCCATATGCAGGGAGGAATCTTCAGTGAATCCCTGCTATGGGTTTGGCTCGCCAGGCTAGTGATTGGCAGCCTGAGCCAAGAGATACAAATCATATCAAATAGGGACCCTGGCTTAATGCATATCAAACTTGGGGTCCTTGAAATTAAATAAGATTGAGAATCACTGAATGAACTACACCACTGAGCGACAGTGGGAAATGCCTGTTCTTTCTTAAAATAATGTCCTATCATTATCAGTAGTATTAACTAAACTCGTTTACCTAGCTTTCATGAAGTCCTCCACCTCCTTGCATGTCCTCTTGCCTTCATTGAGATATTGGATGATGGCTTCATAACCTCCTGTGTTGGTCAGTTCAGAGTTCTGTCAATAACATGGAGATGCAATAGTAGATTTTGTTCATTTTTCATCCTATCGTTTCTAACTGACATACTGTATGAATACTGGTTCTCAAGGTGGGGTCCACATGGGACCCCCAAGGGCCCTTGAGGGAGTTCCAGTGGGTGGGGGCATGAAATGAAAACATTTTAGAATTAGTTCACTGTGGATGTACAGTAGGTTAAGGATGTTAACAAAATTGCATCACAAACATTTCATAGTAGGTTCAGTAAACAAGGCTGTGTGAAATGTAGCTCTCCCAGACAAGCCCTCAGACAGACATAAGTGGCTGCTTCCAATTAGAGAACTGTGTCAACACAGCAGGTAACTTCTCTGGAAGAAGATATAAATTGATGTTGGGAGCGCCTTTTCCCTGTAATTTGTTTGCTGAGGGTGACAGTCCATAATTAGGCTAACCAACCTAATCTGTATTTTATGTGTTTTAAAGTAAGATCTATAGCTAACTGCGCGCGTATATAAAAAGCTGCCCATAAAACTTTCTCCAGAATAACTTTTTCATGGGAAATAAATGAGGAAGATTAATATGAGACCACAGAGTAAATATCATTACATTTGCAGTGTTTACAACACCATGTCGTGACTAAAAGTAGGAAAGAAAACAGCTGCACCTTTCAGAGTAGAGTGGTCTACTACTGGTCTTCATTGGCTACGTTATTTCTGTCTGTCTGCATGCAATGTAAATTAAGGCTTCATTCCGGACCGTTCTCAACTGTTTATTAATAAGCGCAAGTGAACCCACACACGGATAGGATACATTATCAGCGCAGCTTACCCAAAAGTAATCCTTGAAATGAATGTCTCTCATCCTTTGAACGTTCAAACTGCAGTGCAGAGCAGATAAGTCCGAATGTTTTCAGAATTGTACAGAGATATAGCCGGGACAGGCACTGCGGAACATAGCCTATTCATGTGTGTGTGAGAGTGATGTGTGTGGAGTGGAGCTTTTATACAGTCAGCTGGGCGTGCATGTTGAGGGGGAAAAAAGAAAGTGAAAGGCAAGGCGTGTATGTCAGCCAGGGGCGGTGCTGCTGCTACAGTACTTACTGCATGGGACTCATCTCATATTCAGTATGCTGTGATTATACAGGCTAGAAACATCTCCAGGGTTAAAAGTGTCAATTTGGGTCCATTTGTAGGTTACAAACTGTCTCTCAGACTTAATCTCTCAGAGTTAATTTGTTCTATATATGAACACCCTTGGAGTTAAAGTATTGATTGATTGATTGATTGATTGATTGATTGATTGATTGATTGATTGATTGATTGAAATTATTTAAATCCGATTTTTTTTATTTACAGTTTGGAGAATTACAGTAGGCCTACATTTCAAGCACAACTCAAAACAAAGACTGTTAAATGTGAGTGGGACGACACCATAAAGTAACCATGTTCATTTCATCAAAGCATTTTAGAGACAAATATTCACGTTGTTTGTTGAAATCCCAGACTTCAATCAGATGTTACTCTACTCTACATACATAACTCCTATTTGTGTTGTATTTATAGCTGCAAAACAACACCACAAAAGCTTTTTTTATCCATGCATTATGGATAAATAGAATGTTTATTCTCCCTTTGAGGATGCTTCCCCCTGGTGGCTGAATTTCAAGATGCATCATGCAACAATTAATATATATTTTATAGCACTGTCCAAATTTACATTACATTTACATTGCCCAGATTCGTTCTCCTGCTATGCCACCAACAGCATTACAATCAGCTTTCATCATTTTATACTTGCCTTCTTTATTTTTATTATTATTATTATTATATATATATTTTCAATCTCTTATGGGTGTCCCTGGCACAACGTTTTCAGATGGAGTCCACGGCCAAATACATATTAATTTGGGGGATGGGGTCCTCGATATGAAAATGTTTGAAAACCACTGATCTAGTCTGGTTTAGATAGATTCAACAGATGTACTGTACTGTATGCCTTCTAGTCTAAAGGTTCTGGTTATATTATACAAGTCAGGTGATTGTGTTTTTTTTTACTATTTTCATCATCTCATGCTGTAGCCTAGAGACTGCTGTAAACATTATTTGACTTGAGATTGAGATTGTTGTTCCATATTGCTTTTTATTCACATTTATTTTTCTTGTATTACGTTGCCAATAGCTCTTCCTCAATTTCTATATTTTTTCAATTATCTTTCCTTTTATATCGCTTTTTTCATAAAAACAATATCTTCACTGAAAATATGCACACATGCACACACAGACTAGGTGAACCAAGCCTATTATCAGGATCAGCTGGTGGGTAGTTTGTTGGTGTTGAGACCCTATTCATTATAGGTTGGGGACATGGTCCACACTCCCACAGTTGTATGCCTAAAACAATACATGTGTTGACTTTCCCTTTACCCAGGGGTGTTTCAAAGTTTGTGAACCCTTTCGAATGTTCTATATTTCTTCATAAATATAATGTGCCTCCCATGGAGCAGTGCTTTCCTGCGTGGTTCTCAAGCTAAGGGATGGGACTCCCAGGGGCAGCAGGAGAGGGTCTCTACTAGATTTGACACTAGTGGAGTCCTAGCCTCGGAAACCCAGACTTTTATTTAGTGATACTTTAATTAAGGGCCTTTTTAATATCCTTCCCTGTGCTTAATCAATCAGTATTCAAGTTACACTGTAGGCCTACATAATTGGCCAGTCATTGGCCTACTACAATGATATTATTGATTCATATATAGCCTATTAATTGTGCCTTGGCCTTTAATCCATAGAAAAGATGATTCAACAAATTGTATATTTATTTGGCTCAAATATTCCCTCACTGCTATTGAAATACCCCTGGGCTCAATAAAGATGAATCTTATCTTACCTTATCTAATGTATGGTGTGTTTCAGTCTATTGCATGTCAGAGTGACGGAGCATATGGATACAACTACGTGGAGGGACAGGTGTGATGTAATTGGCTGTCAGCCAATTGAAGAATTATGTTTTTCATCCATATACAATAACAGACGTGTTGACATGGAATAGTATAGAACTAGGCCATAATTATGGTTGTGTGTTACATTCAGGTCAAATAGAGGCGGGAGTGGCTCAGGGGTAGAGTGGTAGAACTGCCGGAGGTGAATCGCGGGGTTCCCAGTTCAATCCTGGGCTCCCCCAGAGTTGGGGTCAAAGTGTCCTTGAGCAAGACTTTGAAACCCTAATTGCTCCCAATGTGCAGGTTGGTGCCTTGCATGGTTTCCGCGTCCATATGTGTATGATTGTGTGTGTGAATGGGTGAATGTAATACACATCTATGTAAAGCGCTTTGGATAAAAGCGATAAATGCACCATTTACAGTCTTAGGACAGATGTTGGTCAGTTGTTGATAATTTGATCAGAACTTGCACGGTATGCAACTTGAAGTATGTTGCTTAATTTGTTTTGGGAAGTTGTTTTTTATCAGCCAAGTACTGTAAATAATAGTATAAAACACAGATTTGTTTTGGAAAATTTCACTTTACATAACATTGAAATCAGGTCTCCACGCAGCGGTGGCAATAAATGTCACATGACTAATTATATGAAATTAGATAAGATAGGAAGTGTTTTATAAGGGGGCTATTAGCAACTAGGCCAAATCAACTGTAATAATGCTTCCATAATTGTAACTGGCCTGGATACCCAATCAAGCTCCTATTAGAGCCATAACCCTTTAAAACCACAGTATGTACTTTGTTGACTGGGGTACCCCAGTGGCCTACTGCACGTGGACGCCTTCTTTGTTCCCTTTACACTAAACCTCTTCACTGGAAGGTGGGCTGTGGGCTTGTAGATCTGCTATTTTCTCTGAATGTTTGCCTTTTTTGCCGAATGTTCACCTTTTATGACATGCCTAGAAGAATAGGTAGGCCTACTGCATGCTTGAATAGGTTCATGTGGTTAAAGAACCTCACATTCATGAAGTTCAGACTGCAGCGAAGCAGACATTAAAATGATGAAAAATACAATTACAAAGTGCAAAGCTATTCAAAACACACTAGTTATTACAAAGAATGAAGATAAAATAGAATGAAAGAGGGCAATTTAACTGATAGTTCTTGTCACCTGACTCCAGATACATGTAATGTTTTTGTGCTACTACTTCTTTGATAGCCTGGACATGCCTCAACAAGTTAACAATGTCATAAAACTTTTCCAGTTGGCACATTCATGCAGATTACAGGCCTTCTTATCAATCATTTCAAACCATTGACCTGCATTGTACGCCTGTGTAGCATTTAGCAGAATCAGGGATTGAACCCGCGGCTCCCACTCACCGGCCAGACCAACGTGGAGCTTAAAGTGCCAATAGGGCTGAGGCCAATTGGCAGGGCTGTTGCGGGCTGGGTCTTGGCTGGGGGCTACACCTGTAATTGATATCAAATCCAAAGAGATACTTAATTCTATTTTGATGTATTTGTGTAAACTGTGAAGTTACCCAGAACCCTGAAATTAAGCCAGACTCAAAGTACCACCCCACCTGGGATAATGGCAAATATTGATTAGACTAAAGGGCCTTCCACACCAAGCACTTAAACTACAACTATTTTGATCACCACTGTCTTATATATAGCTATAGCTATATATTTACAGTTCATCCAGCCCGTCAATGTTGTTGTCGATGTTGTTGTTGTTCTAGTTCTAGTGCAGAACTAGCATAAGATACATTGTTCTAACTAAATTATCTTGTACTGTAAATGTGCAAGTCCTCCCCAATGTACAGTAATGCAGGACAACTATCAAACAACATGCTTTGTCATATTACATGAGTAAATATGGAATATGAAGGTAAACACAATAAAGAACAGGACATGAATGAGTGATAAGGGATTTGTGTTGTGTTATTCCAACTGACTGACTGAGTGTAATAACATTGCAAACAACAGTGTAACAAGACAGGGAGGGACTTGGCACTGACAGAGGGGGTTCCACGAACGTGTAAATTACGTCACCAGTACAGTATATAACACTGCCCTGCTGCTATCAATAGTACAAACCTGTTATACCTGTCAAGACAGAACTACAGAGATATAAAAGTCTGGGCTGTGCTTTTGTGTCTGTGAAAGCAAAGCTGATCTGCACATCTTCAGAATGACTAGCCACGGTGAGTGTCCTACATCAGCAGATGTAATGAATATGACCTGCCAATATACAGTGTAATGTTTAGTCTATGTGTAGCTAGACCTGCCAATGTTGACGATAGTATAAAAAGTCCATGAATTATAGTTAACTATAACTTTAAGAGAATTGCTTTTACAGATATTTTTTTTCTTTTATAGCCTACTGCTGATATTTTGTATTAAATCATACATTTTTATTTTGTATTTCATGGATTATGTGTGATAAGTAATCATAAGCCCTGGGCTTCAGCCTATTCCTTTTTTGGTGGGAAATGCATGTGTAGGCTGTTGATATCCATGCAATGTGTAATGCCATAATGTATTACGAATCATTAATTAATTCATTAATGCTCTTTCTTTCCTCAGATCATACAGCAACAGTTGTGCTCTGTGGACATGAGCTGCGTAAAGTTGGGGACCATCTTGACTGGAGATACAAATTACTGGAAATCCTGATCAAGAACTACAAGAATGTCATCAAATTCAAGTGAGACGAGCTAACTGAGCTAACAAGAGAAACACAGTCATCCAGACACCAATAAAAGTGGTTGTGGAACTGGACCCTCTTCACTACTTCAGAGAAATGCAGGTGTCGAGACAAAAGCAATCTGGGAACCCATCGTCAAATATTCGGGAAAACAGCGACACCGTTGTTGTTCCTCGAAATGTGAGTCTGTCTTGAGAGACTAAGACAAACGTGATGCAGGACAAAGCACAACTTGCAGGAGTACAGTGGAGTGGACCAGGAGTACTACCATGCTGAAATGTGGCTCTATCAGCGCAGATCCATGGACGAACTGCAGCGAATTGCATTGAATTGGAAAGGAGAACTTCTGCATGGTGGTGCATGTATTATGCTACCATGAAAACAGAAGTATTGGAAGCCTCTCTTTAAGCTTGACTTATTTGGTTGAAGCACATAAGACTTTTGGTTATTATTTTTTTTGCCTGAGTTGTTCATTGACCAATTATATATATGTCAATATAATTGTAACCCCATACTGTTGTTGGGCTATGTCCAATAAAAGTGATTTGAAACACTTTTAAGTCTCAATGAAATGTTTTAGAACTGACCACTGGTCAACTCTTTTTGCTAGAAAGACTCTCTCATCCCTCGTTTTTTCTCTCCACTGTCCTCTGGTAAGATATAATCTAAGTTTTATAGTATTTTTTATTAATATAGTATTGCCTCAGAAGTACATCAGTATTCAAATACAGGTATAGATTTATTCCACTGTAGAGGACCTTTGTATTGTTCATCTTCAGATTATATACGCCTTAGTTTTTATTGCATGGTAGCGTTTGTACAATATTGTTATATATTGTACTGTCACATTTTTGTGTGGTGGCAAATTAATTTGCCCGCCAGAGCAAGAATTTAGTCAATGAATCCACACATATACCTTTACCTATCTTAAGACTGAATAAATAAAAACACTGAACGGAGTTAAGCATCTACTATCCTTTTTAATTTTTAAACAAAGAAATCTGTAACAGAATAACAGGACAACAGATATAATTTGTACTGAATTGAGGCACTTAAAGGATCTATCCTTTATTTTATGTGGCAATACAAAAGCATACATAAGTAGAGGATAGGACACAAGATCCCTTTCACTGACTTTATTTCCATCTTACACGTAAAATGTCTATTCATTATATTATTCTTTCCTGTGTAGCTACATCCACAAGTTCCCCAGCCCTCCACCAATGACATGCATGGTCACTTTAGTGTAAACTGTGTTAAGCAGTTCTTCACACCTATAGGCATTGAACAAAAAGGTGACATGATTTCATATTATATAGATCTTATTAGTCAGACCAAATACAATCCCTTACAATGGGAATTTTACATTATGAGAAAGGTTTTCCAAGGTTGATTCAGAGTTGATTTAGCTATAGATAAAACTTCATAAACCGGTTTAAAGAGTAAGGTAAATGTTTAGTTGTATACAGTCCGAGAGTTTAATCTGCGCCTAAAGTAACATTGTAAATAGCACACTGTAGTAGAATAGACTACAATGAATACAAATACATCAAGTGTCTTTATTAAGGCTTGATGAGAAGTACCTAAATATGACGTGGCATACAAACTGGATACACTTTGAGGAAACCTTATAAAATCTAAACAAGCCCATTTCACCTTTCGATTTTTGTCCTTTGTCTTTTCTGATGCAGGCTATAGGTACAGAGATCTTCCTGCACATTAATCTGATACAGAGTAGGCCCTTGTCTGTTATACTGTGTACATGCATCTTTGTCTCACACGGAGGACATGTTGCTTTTCTCAACGAAACAGAACTTTATTATAAGGCAAACAGGGAGAACTCTAAATTGTGTGGGGTTTTATAATTCGAAAATATAGTTGCTAAACATGACGGTTCCCATTCTCCTTTTCAGAAGTGGGTTATTCAACGCAAAGAAATCCTCCTAAATTGTACCCCAATGATAGGGCCACACTGTGCAAAAATATTTGGCAGGCTACTAAAGCAGCTATTATCAACATAAATAGAAATGGAAGACTAGTCACATTCTATAAAAATATAGAATGCATCCCCATCAAAGTGGCAAAGAAGATAACAGAGTTTTGTTGAATTAAGGACTTCTCCTTTTTTCCCTCTCCTTTCTTCAGGCCAATTAAAGCAAATTAATTACCCTCGGCCTCCCCATCATCAGTCCTGGAAGAAGTGTACCGAGTTCCCCATATGTAATCTCTGTCCTCCTAACAGGCAAAGTCAAAGGAAAGGATTCATAGAGATAATGAATCTAGCATCATTCAAGTGGGAATCAAGTACTAGAAGCAAGTCTGAGTAATAAAGCCTAATTTATACTTTGTTATGGTTGTCTCCCACCAAAAATAGCGAATCTAATAGCTCACAACACGTTGCACTGCAATGCAGTGTGACCATGTAGACTGGTTATTTTCGGTGAGACACTGGCGCCCAACTAAGTATAAAAATCAGTAAGAGTATAAACTGCATGTTACTTGCTTTATTTATTCTTGAATAAGAAAATGGAGCAAACGGCAGAAGTTGGAGTACATGCCAAAATTGGACCATCTCGATTACCCTTTGTTGTCATCTAACATGGTAAACAGAAGCCCATCCGTTTGTAGTGTCAGAGTATATCAGCATACACTTTCTACTCATGGCAGAACATCTCTCCCTGTGTGAGAGGGCAGCTTGTAAAACTGTCTTGTCAATTGGTGTAACCGGCCACCAACAACATCTCATCATCTCCACCAAACAGATTGTCCCATTAAAGCGAAGTCTGCCAACCAATCAAATACCATTGTCCAAAGCCAGATCTTCCAGTCCAAACAGTGAGCTGTTCTCATTTCGTGAACGCTGCCACCACCGCCCACATGAGTTCATTGGCATTGGGTTTGGTGCTCTCCACCTCTGGCTCCAGTTCCACCAGCATACGGACTCTCTTCATGCCAAGGTCATACTGTTCATCCTGGAGTGGTGCAAAGGCGTTCTCCAGAACATCAGACGAGTGGGCCAGGAGGATTAGGGACAGAATCCGTTTGTCTATCCGGTGTGGGTCATTTACCCATTTATCCAAGACGGAATCTTGGACCTTCTTGACAAGTCGCTGCATGTAACAAATGTCATTTACACATTACTTATCTGTTGTGTGTGTACTCGCATGCATATACACATTCATAAATAACTGCAGCAGCGCATCTCACCTGTTTAATGTTGTTGTTGGTGAGCGGATGCGTGGTCATGTCGAAAAGTAGGAAGTTCTGTTTCTCTGTAGTGAGTACACCTTTCTCCACCAGGTTCTTGGCGAGACGCTCTCGGACGTTCCTGAGCTGGTAGTGCAGCTTTAGCGGATTCCATGTCTCTCCTAAAATACAAGAAACAGGATGCATTAGTTATTATGACATTCTAAAGTGTATAAGAATTACCAAATTACCCAACCAGCTTTTTTGCATTATGTTCCATTTCTGTACACAAATATTTTCGTAATTTGGGCATGTGACGAATCACTCAGTTCACATATCGTGATACACAATATATTAAAATAATACCAAACATACCAGGGGTCATCAATATGTCTGTACACAGACAAATGTGTCTGTGGCAAATGTTTAGAATTTCTGTTTTACACAACATTATAATGTTCTTATTTTGATCATAAAAGACCCAATTACTGAATGTTAAGTCTACAGATTTTATTCAGAATATGAATGACACTGATTTGCTACAGCCCATCGGTTCTCAAAAGGACCCCCATAACTCTGACAGTGTACAAATGGTCCATTTGGTTCCATTTTACACACTCAGAGTTACAGACCTGCTATGGTCCTTAAAAGGGCTACCGTTTTACCGTTTTCTGGTAACATTATTGTCCACTCATTTTGTACTGTATGTCCATGGCAAAAAAAATGTTTTGACAAGGCAATGACCCCTGGTCCATACACAGGGATGCACACCATCACAGCACCCCAACTGTGAGACTAGGAAGACTGCAGCCTGTTTAAAGTCAATTGTACTGTATTTGAATTGACGATAGGGGCGCTAATGCTCGTTTTGGCCAGGATTTTTCTTCAC
Source organism: Benthosema glaciale (assembly GCA_900323375.1). Classification (NCBI taxonomy): domain Eukaryota; kingdom Metazoa; phylum Chordata; class Actinopteri; order Myctophiformes; family Myctophidae; genus Benthosema; species Benthosema glaciale. Next base: position 18,601 of record OOFJ01140306.1, read on the forward strand.
ACAGGGGAAGAATAACATGTGGGGCAGACTGGAAACGCACCGTTACATCATCACAACAACAAGCAGGGAAGGAAAGACGGCAAATAGATAGCTTGTTACCGTGGCAGTGGGGATTCATTAATAGGGCGGCAAATTAATTAATTTGCTTGAGAATACGAACAGCTGGAATTGTTACGCAACACTACAGTCGCTTGTTGGAGGCTTGAGCTGCTACTGGCTAGCTCATATGGTGGCTGAACAGATCACACCTTTAAAAGTCAACACTGGAAGTTGTGTCAAAGGTGAGTCTGTGTAATCAATACACGGTTTTCCTGGCCTGTAAACTGATTTGCACAACATCAACGTAACTTCCTTTAGGGTTTTAGGGCTGTACCTTTTTTTTAAAGCAGACGGCACACACACACTGAAGGGAAGGCCATGTGCATGTGGTGTTACCAGTAACACCTGTGCTGTCATGAATTTGTAAAATTGGTGGAAACACCTCCTGTATTTATGATCATCGATATCGGCTGAAAAGTCTGACGACCTTATTGAAAAATGTATGTGAATAATTGCCTTGAGAATACATTGCTGTAAAAACATGTGTTTGAAAAAGAAAAGTCTG
>OOFJ01140308.1:0-13224 GCA_900323375.1 Benthosema glaciale
AAAACTAAATAAAGTTAACTAAACAAAGAGCATGGTGAGAGCTGTTGCTGTGTCTATGTCTGCCATGACACTGAGTTGTTCGGCAAGAGGAGACAAATAAGTGTATATAAGTGTCATTGCCGACGGTCAAATGGTTCACGAGCTATGCATTTTCAAAGTTTGCACCTTTTGCGCTATATCACTCAATTGAGTGCTATAGCGCCACCCTTTGGCCAATTGTCACAGGCTTCGCATCATCACCAGTAGGCATTGACCTCTACCATAAAAACGACTGCACGGTTCAGTCATTATTGCTATTTCCAGGTGAAAAAGAAACACATGTTTAGATCATTTTTAGAAAATTATCTAAAGGTCAGAGCATATGTAAATATAAGTTTTATTGCTGACCATCAAACGGTTCATGAGATATGCGTGGTCAAATTTTGCATTTTCAAGTGAGTGCTACAGCGCCACCCTTTGGACAAATGTCATGGGCTTCGCATCATCACCGTTTGGCATCACCCTCTACCAGATTCCCGCATTTCGCGAAAACCGACTGCACGGTTCAGCCAGAACAGCTATTTTTGGCGGAAGGAGGAGAAGAAAAGAACAGCACAAAAATTAGAAAGGAACTACGTGGACTGCTTGGTTCCTTAATTAAGAGAGCTCACTCACACTGAGCAGTGGAAAAGTACCAGAATGTAAAACTACAAAATTAAAGCATAAATCATAATAATGGGTCATTTACACTGCTTGTAGCCGCAGACGGCAACCATGTTCTTTCGGTCATGACCCACACTTCATGACCATACTGTAGGTGAGAGTAGGAACATATTATTTGTAATTTAAGCCTTTTCCTTTTATGCTTTCTTGACTCCACTCTATTCTGCTATTCCGATTCCTATTCACATATGCGTTGTGAACATGTAGATTTTCTATTTTCACTATTATTGACATTTGTTGAAAAATGTACAGCAATACAATTCAGTCTCCCATGTTTCTATGCATATTGTGCATGTTATATCAAAACAAACAATAAAATGTACTTTGTAAAGGTATTTTTAAGCATGTACCGGTACTTTTGTATTTGTTATTCGGTTTTCCACAGAAGCATTCACTATCCAGAATGAATGGGTACTATGCAGATAGATCATACACATAATGCAATATTACTCCACTACTTTAACTCAAGAACAAATTTGTCTGTGCAACTTTCACTTGTAGTTGATTGTTTGACCAGGTGTATCTATATTTATTAGATTCATAGGTACTTGGGCTGAGTACTTTGTCCACCTCTCTCAGGTCGTTCTCAGACGAGCCCTCCATCGTTGCTTCCATCAGGGTTCTCCATCTGGCCAGTTCGTTGGTACTTTGCATTACGTTCGCCCGCCGTTCTTGAGTACGTCCACCTACTGTAGATGTTAGTGTGGGACGTCCTCGTTTTTGCTGGCTGGATGTCTCCTGTGTCCTGCTAGTCTCATTCTCCTGGCTGCTCACCCTTGGTATTCATCCCTCATACAGAATCATGTTGGTAACATGTAAATGGTGCATTCATTTATATAGTGCCTTTATCCAAGGCACTTTACATACTGCATTACATTCACCCATTCACACACACATTCATACACCGATGGCGGCGGAAACCATGCAAAGCACAACCTGCACATCGGGAGCAATTTGCGGTTCAGTGTCTTGCCCAAGGACACGTTGACATGTAGACAGGAGGAGCTGGGATTCAAACCGCCGACCCACGGATCATTGGATGACCTGCTCTATGTACACTCTTGCTGTTGTTAAGTAGGCATACTGCACACAACATTTTGGAGTACCGGCATCTAGAGACATTTGCTTTGAGAACCACCACTCTGCAAGTTTACCAGGGTAATAATAATAATAATTATTATTATTATTATTATTATTCACGTATAATGATCAGTGAAAGAATAAATAGAAATGTGTTTAACTTTATTTCATAAAATAATGTAGTGGTATTTGGTGCCTTCAGTTTCGTTTTTGTATCTGTCCTGTGTCTAACAGCCTTAGGCCTCCTGCGATGACAACATTCATGAAAGCATCTACTGTTATGTGTGTGGTATTCCTGTCTGTGTGTATGGCATCATCCATGGAAGTTATTCTCAACCTTTTTAATATAAAGGCCACAATTTTTTTATCTCTGGACCCAAATCTAAGAACATTGTTCGTGTTAGCGATGGCCTTTAATTTTGGTCCTGTACATATGACAACACAAACAGTCTCCCACTTGCCCTGAGGGGTTTGAAAAGGGATTGGATCAGGCAGACAGAAAGGCAGACATTCAAATTGATGGACGCCAGACTGTCAGGCAGTTAGATCGCACTCTCTTCAAATTTGTGATTTATTTTTTATAATTTGTATCTCTTACTTATACTCATTACTCACTTACTTACTTACTTACTCAACATATTTTCCATTCCTCAGAGTTTTTTTTCTCCAAAACACACACAAATCAGTAGGCCTACACATGATCTTTGCGGTCATGTGATCAAGGTGGTGTCCAGATGAGCACATATTCTGCATTACCCGCCCAAGTATTTAGGCGATCTGCTGATGATTCAGATTGTTTAGATCCCATTGAAATTGGCTATAATGATTGCCTTCCAAAGTTTGCAGGGCCGAGACCTGTGGTCAGAGGAGCACACTTATCTAGATATTTTATAATTTAATTATTTTATACAGTTACGTTGATTTGCTTTTCTTGGACTAGCTTTTCTTGGACTATGTTGATCTGCTGATGAGTCAGATTTTTCAGATCCCATTGAAATTGGCTATATGATTGCCTTCCAAAGTTTGCAGGGCAGAGACCTGTGGTCAGAGGAGCACACTTATCTAGTTATTTTATCATTTCATTCTTTTATACAATTATGTTGATTTGCTTTTATTCCTCCACCCGTGACATACTGTACATGTATGTCCATAGCGGTTCCTTGTGCAGTGGTCCTTTTCTTGTCTAAATGCCATCCAGGGCTTGTTCCTGCTTTACTGTCTGTGACCGCCCCATACAGCAGTATTGATTCTAATACTGTAGCCACGAACAGCCGCTTCTTGAGGTCATATCTCATCTCAGATTTCCACGCTCTCTCTTCATCCCGTACAGGCGTAGAACTTAAGGCATTCCAGCCAGGCAAGCACACTCCAGACCTTCAGATTCTGTTCAAACGAGGCAGTCCAGGCACAGAGAGTACTAGTTCCCTTCTCCGTTATGTCCAAGACTAGTAGGGCAATGTGCTGGGATGTACTCACTGACTTTCCCTCTGACCAGCATGAAACCCAGGATCGATCCCCTCTCACTACCACTGATTGCGAGTCTCAGGGCATGGTCCATGGCCACAATAAACAGGAAGGGGGCCAGGGTCACCCTGAACTCTTTAGTCTTGCCATTGTGGGCCAGATCAAACTCAGAACCTTGGCTTGAGTCAAATACTGGTAAACTAAAATAGAAATTTGCTGCCAAAAACAACTCAATAACAACTCTTGCCACACTTGAAGGTGTGGCAAGGCCTCCCCGGTACTTCCCCATGCATTGCTGAATACCACATACTGTAAATCACACACACACACACACCACACACACACACACACACACACACCATATGTCTATGTCACACACACACAGACACACAAATACCACTATATGATGTTGTGCATGGGTTATTTTTAGGGCACAAAAGCCAAATGCCTTTGAATAAAACAAAGATTTTGTCCACAAAAATAATGAATTTGATTTTAATACATTTTCACTAACAATGAAATAACTAACCCTAAACCTAACCATAACTAATCCAACCAAACCATTAATTTATATCCGATAACGTCCTTTACTTTGAATATGTGGTATTCTATAGTGAAGAAATTGAAAATTGGAAGAGAACTAGGTTTGCTAAAGTGAATTGCTAATGATGGGAAATTCAAACCGGGACAGCTTGACTTAAGATTTAAACAGTGGAATCACTTGGGTGTAACTCCAACGGCTATATGCTTATTGATTCATGAAGGAGAAATTAGAAGTTTTGAAGAACTAAAAAAATATGTACAATTTACCTAACCAAGATTTTTTCAGATATCTACAAATGAGAGACTATTATAACAAAAACATTAAAAAACCTATAGAAGAAATACACCCTATAATACAGATCTTTGAGCGGGCATACGATGCAGTTACACCCAAAGAAATATCTGCCATATACAGATGTTTAATGAATTCAAATAATACCTCCACAATATACGTTAAAGCTAAATGGGAAAAAGAGTTAGGTGTGGAAATTCCAGAACAAATGTGGGAAGACGTGGGAAAAACACAAAACAACAACACAATCCAAAGGGTGGAGGGAATTTACATGGAAAACCCAAATTCGATATTTCATAACACCTCAAATTAAAAGCAAACAACTTAAAAGTCAGCAGCCATGCTGGAGAAAGTGTAACCACATGAACTCAAACCACACACATATTTTCTGGAATTGTACAAAAATACAACCGTTCTGGGATGTAGTACACACAGCTATTTGTGAGGTGATAGGATACGAAATTCCACGTACTTGTCTAGTGTTGTCCCTCGGTCACTTAGAAGAATCAGTTGGTGTGGGTGATCAATACCTGGTAAAGATTTTACTAACAGCAGGAAAGAAGGCAATCACGAAGAACTGGCTCAAAACTGAAGTTCCAGACTATAAACAATGGAGAAACATCATGGAGGACATGGAAAGGTTGACATTTAAGATAAGAATAAGGGAAGATTTATATGAGAAAAGATGGGGAAAATGGTCAATATATAAGTGGCAAAGAGGTGAAATTGTGACATAGTAAAGAAAAACTGGAGGTGCCTGATGAATGGTTCTGATGTTGTTGGTGTGTCCTCAGTGAGATTCCCCTCTCAGTACCTGAATGCTTCATGCTTAAACGTTGAGTTGCCAGAATCTGTACTGTTCTACTAAATACTATATGGGAGCCTGCTTATTGTAAACCTGTTTGAATACGTGAGTCAGTGTAGCCAGTGTTTGTTAGTCTTTAATTTTCTGTAACCCTTTATTTTCGAGTTTGCTAGGCAAGCCAGTGTTTATTTATTTTAAAGGTGAAGTTAAGATTATTTTGTTTATTTATTGAATTTGATTCTGCTCCCTTATATTGTTTGCGACTCTTTCTGACATAGGTTTGAAAACCTTTAAACTTGACAAAAGAGCCTATAAAAGGCCATTAATAAAACAAAGCTTCACCTACGATTGTATTACGATCATTTACCTTTCCCCTAGACCCAGTGGGTCGTAATAAGTGTAAAGTTTGTCTTTTAGTTCTACTCCAATGCATCTCAGAGTTGGCAAATATTATACTTTTACACTACAATTAGTTGAAAACATTTGTTACTAGTTATTCTGTACAACCTACAACATGCATTGCTTATGAATTCAGAATATCAACACAGTGCAAAAACACCCGCTGGCAAAAATGTGTATGGACAGGAAAGAGGCAGGAGAAAAAGTAGTGAGCTGGGGCAACGCAGATGGGGTATCCAGGCCACTGTGGCCTTAGGGCAGTGGTTGGTTCCCAAACCTTTACATGCCAAGGATCCCCAAATGGACACTAATTAGCCTGCAGACCCCCATAAGAGAAAGTAAATTTAATTCTGACTGTACAATGGAACCAAATGGTCCATTATGTATCACTCTGAGTTACAGACCCATAAGGGTCCATTTGGTTGTTACAAAATATAATTTACTTGGGGACCCCCTGGAACTCCCTCAAGGACCCCTAGGGGTCCCCGGACCTCAATTTGGGAACCACTGCCTGACTGTCTTAGGGTATTTTTGAGGGGCAGAAGGCTAAACTGAGGGGCCTCCATACAATTCCTGTCCTGCTACCTAAACTATAGTTGCAGCCAGGATATATGACATGAATTAAAATTGAATCAATTTGTCTGGTAGGCAAAATAGTCCCATTTCGTTCTAAAAAGGTACAATAGTTAGGCTACTTGTCTACAGGTGCTAAACTACTAGGGCAGAGCTCTGAGAAACAGCCTAGCATTACCCATGTTTGAAGGTCGCCATCTAGTGCATATTAATAGTATTTCAAGTTCGTTCTAACAATCTTATTGGTAGTCAAGAACACTGATAAACATGTTGCCAGAATATTAATGCTAATCAGGGTTATACTTTACCCACAAGCTTTGTCGGATATAAAGACTCAAATGTTGCCATGAAGGGAAAGTGACAAGCATCGATGACCCATTCATGGAAAGAAATATATTTTTAAATCTAATGTCTAGAAATATGCCTATATCACCAGAACACCACTTTAAATAGTCTCCATTATAATCTGCAAATGTTTCCATTAAATACAATGTAAAGCTCCATTTCTATCATGGGGTCAATACATTTGGACATGAATGTACATGTGTTAAAGTCAAGACAAATTAAACTGTATTTTCTTTTTCTGTATATAAGCTTTTTATTTTATTATACTTTTTTTTATCCATGGCTAACTGTTTCACACTGGTTGTGAACCCATCACAGTTAAAGCTGCAATCTGGAACTTATTTTAATGAATACATTGTTTGAGCATCTCTGGAGTGTGCGGTCCCTTCCTTTTTCCACAGAAAGTTTTCTCTGGCCTGCATTTTATACCTTGCCTACCAGCACCTCCCCCACTTGGATGTGCACGAGAAGCTGTCTGTTTGTGTGTGTGTGGTGACAAGTAGTACTGCGTGAAGCTCAAGCAGGAATTTATTTTTGGTAGGTTTGGTCGGACACGTGGAAGACCCAGATTGAAATCCTGGGTAGGACAACAAACTAATGGATGGCAGCTTTAAGTACTTTAGATTTGTATTAAATGCCAATCGCATTATTCATTTTTCTTCCCACAAAAGAACAAACAAACTGGGAAGCACATGACTACTATTCTCATGGATACAGGTTGTGGATTTGGAAAATTGTATATGACACCTTTTTTAATAAGCAGGCCATGCACAGAGCAGCTCTTGGGTTTATTTCTTCACCAACTGGATAACATCCTCATCTTCCATAATGTGGTCTTTGCCCACCTTTTGTGGATTGTGTTTCACCGATGCGCCCCACACAAGTGCACTGTAAGGAAAGGAAAGGAATGAATTCTTATCTGCTGCTAGTAGTAGTATTAGTTATATTTCACACTCACCTCGTACAGGCACACACATTCAAATTATTTACTTAACCCATTTAGACCTGACACTGATTCTACAAATGTCTTCCAATTTAAAATCATGATAGTTTTATGAAAATGCTATGTTTCTGTCAGTGGTTCACAAACTACATTTTCAAGATTTTTCAAAAATAGCAGATCTACAAGCTAATTTTTCAATAGCTAAAGTATAACATAATGCTTAAAAGGGGTTCCAGTTCAGAATGGGTTAAAAAAAGAATAATATTGAATGTAGGTCTGGAATTTTATATGAATCCAATATATAAAGACTCAAGAGAGGGACTTTCTTTTAAATAGTACAAATAGTACAATAGTACAAAAGGAAATCTATGAAAAGCAACGACACTCACTATTTGAATTCTTTGAGGAGATTTTTGTGAATCTTGTTGCAAAAGTCTTCCACAGCTGTATATTCATCAGGGAGCACAACTGGAGATGTGTAGTCCGGAAGCTGACCTTTGGGTTTGGTGTAACTGGAAAAAAACAGACATGCATCATCACCTTACTATTTCACTGTGCCGATTACTGTACCTAATTCTAAATGAAACAAAACAAAGTGGAATATAATTTGTGGAAAGGGGGCACTGGTGCAGTCTCGAATTGTTTATTGTGCATCGAATCCAATTCCTTGTTTTGCATTATTAACAAGGCTCCACCACTTGAATTAAAGCAGAATGAATACAACATTAATTTAACCAATCTGTTAAAACTGTGATTGTTGGCTACACCATACTTACATGCGCACTAGCTTTAGGTAGTCCCACATCTTTTCCAGCAGATCGTCAAAGTTCCAGCGAGAGTGGGCCGAGATGGGCACACAGTGGGGAACCTTGTAGATGACGTCAAGTTCCTCGATGGAAATCTGGTCAATTTTGTTGAGCACATAAATGCATGGGATGTAGACCCTGTTGAAACGAAAAGGCAAAATGTGAGAGCCAGTGACATCGAGCAAATAGTTCAGGTAATAAAATTGGGGAGTCGCCATCAGGCATTAGAGCCCATGTGGCATGCAGCCTAACCATTCAGCTCTCATGTCGCCCCAGAGCATGCATTTTCTGATATCAGCTGGACTTCAGTCCAGGTGAGAGGCATGCCATTGACAAAAAAGGTCACCTGTAGTGTAGATTCAATCTGACCTTTTTCATATTGCGAGATGTTTGTTGCTTGCATTAGCCATTCGTAAACTAACCACCCCCCCAAAAAAATAAATGCACGATGTACACCTACGTGTGCTGAATGAATTGAAAATTGCAGATCTACAAGCTCACAACGGGCTCAAGTGGATAGTTCATTCATAATGTATTCTTAAGTCTGGGTCCGGGAAGGCTGCATACCTGTTCCCTTCCACACAATCAATGAGGTCATCGGCTGTAGAATCGCTGCGAAGAGTGATATCAGCATTGTGGATCTTGTATTCCGCCAGGATGGACTTCACCGTTTCAGCATCAAGCTCACTCTGTGCACACTAAAAATTGAAGACAAGACGCATGAAAAAGGCTTTACTTACTTATCAACTTTACTTGGACTACACCAAATCTAAAGTCAAAAATAACGTTTTTTTTGGTAAATGTTCCCCCCAAAATAGTCAAGCTGGTATTCAAGTGGTTAATTTATAAGCCTGTTTATACTACACATTGGTTGTCACGTGCCAAAAATAGAATTACCTATAAGCGCAATGCGTTGTAACATGATGTAAGCTCTTAGATCTGCTATTTTCAGCACGAGACACCGGTGCACAACATAGCAAAAAAAGAATCAGGCTTTAGAAAAGAGTGTTAAAGAGAGAAAACATGTGAATTAGTTAAATTATGATCTGTAGTGCTGAGTCAGGCGTACTGTGGCCGTGAAGTTGATGCCTCCTTTGTCCTTCTTCTTGTAGCCAATGTTGGGAGGTTGCTTGTTGAGTCGGATGCCAAAGCCTTCCAACTCATGTTCTATCAGCTTCTTATGACCAAGAGGCTTTAGGACATCGAGCACAATAAGGATTAAATTGCAGGTTCGAGCCACTGAGGGAGACAGAAGGGGCGACAGTAACACACCACTTGTTAATTTCCGTTTGTAGTCCATGTGCTGACAACATCCAAAAGTTGACTTACACCCTACGTTTTTTGTTTTGACGAACAGCAGCGACTCTGGGCGATCAAAATCTCCTAGTGGGCGTTCTATTGTTGCAAACGAATATTCCATATTCAAAGGAATACTAGAAAAAATATATAACCAAATATAAAAATGTTCCTACTGTCATTATTTCCATATAAAATGAGTACCCTAAATCTCCATTGCAAAGTTGAACTCAATGGTAAATAAATGGTACATTGTGCATTTATATAGCACCTTTATCCAAGGCGCTTTAAGGTGCATTACATTCACCCATTCATACACATAGGGGGGCTGTGGCTCAGGAGGTAGAGCAGGTCGTCCAATGATCCATGGGTCGGCGGTTCGAATCCCGGCTCCTCCTGTCTACATGTCGAAGTGTCCTTGGGCAAGACACTGAACCCCAAATTGCCTCCAATGAGTCGGTCGGTGTGAACTTGCCACCATTGGTGTGTGAATGTGGGAAGTGAGGACGCTGGCGTCGACTGTTCGCCGCTTCACCTCCCAATGTATGACTGAATGAACCATTGTAAAGCGCTTTGAGCACTTGGAAAAGCGCTATAAAAATGCAATTCATTCATTATTACAGATTGCGGCAGAAACCATGCAAGGCACAACCAGCACATCGGGAGCAATTTGGGGTTCAGTGTCTGAACACTTCGGCCACTTTGATATAGACAGGAGGAGCCGGGATTCGAACCGCCGACCCATGGATCACTGGACGACCTGCTCTACCTCCTGAGCCACAGCCGCCCGACTAGGAACCACATTTCGGTGGTATGGTTCCGCGTGGAGGGTAAACAAAACAACATTAATTTGATTGGCTATCGCCGGGCGATGTCATCCAAAAGATAAAATATTTTCATGTTTCTGAACAACGATCTTCCACCCATAGACAAATAACTCACTTCGGGGAAAAACGACCGGCAGTCGCCTGCTGTTAAAACGCACAGTCAAGAGTGCCAGTCCTTGCAGAAGCATCACTTGATGTTACTCACCGGCAATGACCTGTCGCCCTCTGCCCTTGCCATCCTTGGCCCCTTCAATGATTCCTGGGAGATCCAGGAGCTAAGAAAGCAAATGAACGATTAGTGAAATGAAGTAAATCCTCACAAAACAAAAAGGCCCATTTATAGCGTATCGTTTTAAATGTGCAAACAGACTGTACCTGAATTTTGGCACCTTTGTAGCGAATCACTCCAGGCACAGTTGTAAGGGTGGTGAATTCGTAAGCTGCTACCTCAGAGTATACACCTGCCAGATTGCTCAACAGGGTGGACTTGCCCACTGAAGGGAAGCCGACAAACCCAATACGGGCATCCCCCGTTTTTGCCACATCGAAACCTACGTGTAGATAGAAGGAAAGATAACTCACAATAAGATGTCAACGCTACAGAGTGCTCAACGCTCGTATATTAGGGGAATAGAGACAAGAGGACCCAATACACTATGTAAAAATAAAACGGATAAATGGTCTCACCCTCTCCAGGTCCACCACCGCTGCCTCCTTTTGGTGTGATGAGTTCTCTTCTCAGTTTAGCAAGACGTGCTTTGAGGAGACCCAGGTGATGGGCTGTGGCCTTGTTCTTTTGCGTCCTGGCCATCTGCCAATGAGAATTAAATAGATTAGCTCTCTGTTCATCGTTCCACAGGGAAAACAATTGTCCATGTTTCTTTTAATCATTTGAAAATTATAAGAGCTGACATTATCTATCAAATTAATGTTTACAGATACAATAGAACCCTGTTTATAATTGATTCTAGACACATGTCTGTGTCTCAGCCAGGAAAAGACAAGCATAATGGGAGAGGTGTAGGCTACTAAGATTTTTGCCTCATATATATTTTTACAGAACTAGTCTGGAGTCCCTATTTATAACCTCAACAGTTCACGATGCAAGCTTGTAAATGAGCTGTTTGTGGTTTTGACGTGGTTATTAATTCAAAGTGTAACCTGTTCACATATTCTAGCAGGACAATTAAGAGTTAAGTTTGAAAAAATATTTATATAAATGGCATTAAATGGGGGTCCTGATGGATGTCAAACTGAAAAGGTTTGGGAATCTAACCAGACAGAAAAAAGCTTGGCTGGTTGACGCTCCAGATGTAGACAGTAGTAGACTGGGGTAAATTCACTTTAGAACTAGGTTGCAGATCCGGTTTAGAACGGATACGGAAACGGTACAATAACGTGTGAGTGCAAATGAACGAATATAGTATGTTTAGACCGGATCTGATATGAAGCACTCAAAAGGCAAAGCAAGCTTTCCACAGGTACTGCGGAAAGCCTGCTGTTGGTGATGCCTGGTTAACTCAGACAACACAGTATATAATGTGTGACGTTAACTGTCAACGACAAATGACCGCAATAGGAGAATGAATGAAGTAGACTCTACTTTATTTGATGTAACAAACAGGGTTAGAGAGCAGTAATGTTACTGAAATACGACGTACCTATAGGCCCCGCCAGCAGGCAGTGGTTATAGGCTAATCCTAGCTAGCAGCCAACATGGCTACAAAAAACGTGTCTGATGATTATTCGTTTAAAGGTTTTTCAGTTTGGTTTTACTTTACTTACCTCACTCTCGATCTCCGCTATTTTGGCGAGTAGACTCATGTTGAGATTCTAATGTAAGACCGACTTCACCTATGGAAATGTAATGTACAACACAACATGGGAGTTGTTGACCAAGTTGTCCACCAGCAGCATGCACACATCAGCCACCGCCACAGCAGCAGTCCTTCTTTTTTGGTGTGCCGGCGGGTTGCAAACCAACCATTACTTTTAGGTGTACACCGCCACCTACTGTATCGGAGTGGTCCCTCCCTGTGTGTGTGTGTGTGCGTGCGTGTGTGTGTGTGTGTGTGTGTGTGTGTGTGTGTGTGTGTGTGTGTGTGTGTGTGTGTGTGTGTGTCTGTCTGTCTGTCTGTCTGTCTGTCTGTCTGTCTGTCTGTCTGTCTGTCTGTCTCTCTCTCACACACACACACACACACACACACAAACACACAGGCTATATAGTCTTTATTTCAGACAGGAGTCCATATCACATGAGATCAACATACAAAAAACATATAAAACAAACAACATGGAAAAAGGATAAAAGTGAGCAATTAATACAAAACAAAATACAGTAGTGCAATAAAAGTACTGTACCTATACCCAGAGCCTTAAAGTAGAAAGAGTTGTGACATTGAGGTTACGCCGAACAGCCTGGTCACGTGGTTCATGTACCTGCGTGAGCCCATAGACTCCAATGCATTACTAACTTCCGGTTGTCACACTTCGTTGCTCCCATGCTCAATAGAAGTCTATGTAGAGCAGCCGCCATTAAACCTTACCATGGGAGTGAACGGAGATGTCAGAACTCTGTCTCTATAAGACTCTGCCTATACCTAATCAGCAGCACTGGCTGCTGAGCCAGTGCTTGCACAGCCTGCCCCTGGACGTTACCCGGTAACAGCTCTTGATAGGGTTTGGTAGTGCCACTTAGCTCTGGTCCATAGCTCCACTGCTTCTATGATTCTGCCTTGCAGTAGAGCTATGTGACAATCAGCGTTGTTGCGCACAGCCCGACGCGACCAGCCTCTGTTCTGTAGTGGATATCTCACGATCGGTTTACATACTCACATATACAAACACCTCTTGTGTCATTAGAAAGCCTTCTTACCTTGGTGGAAGCACTCTGAACCTCCCACCACACATGTAAAATGCACTTTTTGGGCATTGCGTGATTGTTTTTCACCGGAGGAAAAATATTCTCTATGGAAGTTTTCTCTTGGCAATATCGGTAGAGGGCGCAAATCCTGTTGTTTTTTCCGGTGAAAACAATCGCGTTCTGCCCAAAAAAGTGCATTTTACACGTGTGGTGGGGGGCTCAGAGTGCTTCCACCAAGGTAAGAAGGCTTTCTAATGACACAAGAGGTGTTTGTATTTGTGAGTAG
>OOFJ01140311.1:290-17249 GCA_900323375.1 Benthosema glaciale
ATATTAGGGTATGTTGTGATGCCTCTCATAAGGATTGCATTTACAGTTGCAGTACCCCGGTCTAACGGACCTGACGTGGGGGCGCTGTCATATTTGGGGGCGTGAAATTTGTAGTCCCCGTGTGTCTCTATATGATTCCATCACTACCCGGTAGCACACAGGCAATGAACTCTGATGAACCGCCTACATTCTGGGGTCAGACACTTTGAATCACGTTAGGCGAGTCTGACCACATTGTCGAACGTTATAATTGCCACCATCCCCCTACACAGTCAACCTTCAGAAGCCTGCATCTTCAGTGTAGGACCAGAGAGACAAGGGCGTAGAGCAGTAGTAGCCAGAGCCAGTTAGAGCACAGACCATGTCGTGTCAGGCAGAAACCGTCTGTATATAACCGATCGACACGTCTCATCAACTGAATGATCGACACACGTGTCATCACAAGCTCATAGAGTTTGTAGTTTGTGAGCTTCTAGATCTACTAAGATCACTAAGTTTGTGACTATCCATTGTTGGAACACAGGTATATTTATTTCCTGAAATATAACTGTTTTGAACATTAAAAAAAACACAAAATACTAAGAAATTATTTTTCCTGAGATTCAATCTTAATAAGAGCCATTGATTGTCCTTCTGTAAGTGAACATTCCCACAGACATACAATACAGTAGGCAGCTTACGCTATACAATGTACTTTTGCATTTGGAGGGGGGTGAAAGGGGAAAGGTTACCAAAACTGGTATTCCCTTCCAATTCTATAAATAGAAGAAAGTCAGAGGGAGATCCTCAGAGCAGCTGAGGATCTCTGTTGTGACACACCTGTTGTTTACTATGGACAATATCACTGAATAGTACCCATTACTTAAAATTCACTCTCTAAATGGTTAGATATTAGAGAGAATTGTTTTATATATTTTTTATATTCTCACATTTCCCACCCAGTGGCCAAAATGCTTGACAAATCATAGAGACTAGAGGTTTCTAGTCATGAACTGAATGAAAGTAGCACACTTGAGGTTGGCAATAAATTCACACTCTATACAAAACAAACCTAATATATTGATTTGATACATCTAAGAAAGCCTTTTTGTGTGTATGTTGCCCTACTGCATCGTAGGGTTTGACTTTGAGGAATCAGATCCAACTTTGAGGAACTGGAATTGGTTCCATCACATTTGGAACCGTTTCCAGAACGGACATTTATCACACCATCATTTCAAGGACAACCATGACTCTCAGAACCGGTTCCATTTATACACTCTCAAAACCCACAAGGGTCTGTTTTTGTGGCTTTCGTCTTTATTTTATATTTTTGGCTGGCAGGAAATGGGGAGAGAGATGGGGGTGATACGCAGTAAAGTCTGTCAGGATCGGGAGTCGAACCCACGGTACACTGCCAGACACATATATATATATATAATATATTATATATATAATATATATATATATAATATATATATGATCTTCCCAATCGCTAAAGGGAATCGTCAAGGAACCAGAATTGTTAAAATAATTTTCCTAATCTAACCAGAAGCCACCTGGACTGGTCAAATTCATCCATATCCTGTCAGGAGGTCTCCTTAAATGCCCTCATTCATTCAGAGTGCAATTACTCACTTTGATGTGCAAGAAAATTATATGAAGGAAGCCACATGACTGATTCACTTCCCTGACATGACCTCAAAATTATTAAAACGTAGTAGTTTAAGTCTTTGCATGGTACAAGTCAGTGTTACACAATATCATTGTTTCATATAGCCTAAATTGAGACTACACTCAAGGGATAACACATTAAAGGAGTTAATGAAGATAACAGTGGTCCAAAACCATATCAAGACCGTTTATTATGGTGTTATTATCATGTTATGTTATTTTGAATCAGGCCAATCCCAACAACAGAGCAGCAGTTACTAAGGGGCTGAATTTGGAATGCCAGAATTTTGTTGGGTATTATTTTTTTTATCATGCCTCTTCCCCTTATCTTATGTGTTAGTACACTATGTACACTACAGTTGGGGCTGATGGGTTTTGATATGTCACTCCAAAAGACCTTGATAATTCTTTACACATGCTAGCACTGTGTTCTTTTTCACGTGTGTAGACAGACAGACATACAAGTGAAACCAGTCAGGAGTTTACAAGGCTCAACATGAGAGTACCATCTCATTTTGTGAGTTCAGAGGAAAGAGTTTAACATGACTGACCAAATGCTATTACAGATACTGTAAGACTCGTGACTCTGGACTTTGGGCGTGTATTGGGGAAACTGGAAGACAGTGACTGCATGGTAGTCAAGTGACTTAAAAAACTATTAAAATGGGACAATGTAACTGTGGCACTACACTACGTGGGCAACCTACCAGCCTGCTGCAATCCAAGACATCTTAATAGATTTAATAGATAACGTTAATGCAACATTTGCAGATAAATCAATGGAAATAATAATTATAGTACATGTTACACATTTGAGGGTGTCAGAAGGATCGGACACCGCCATTTGAATGTTTACCTGTATGCAAGGGTCATACACTCAAAAAGCTTTGTCAGCGACGCGTCTATGGAAAGATGTGATGTAAAGGTCTTCCCAAAATGATAGGTCTGACATGTCTGTTTGTTGACTGTGTCGAAGTCGTAGCCCTTTTTCGGGGGGTGCTCGATGTGGGGGGACGAGACCATAAAGTGCCCGCTGTGAATGATCTGAGATTCTCGTCCGTCGCACTTTTTGAATCCCAGGTGGGATTCCTCTGCGTCGGAGTCGTCATCCTGCTCCTGCTTTATAGAACGCCGATATTTCTGTCGTAGTTCTCTGGTGGCCATGTCGCTCAGACAAATAGCTAACGTTGGCTAAGAAGCTAGCTGGCTAGCTATCCAACGTTAAAGCAGGAAAACTCTGCATTTCATGTGGCTTCCTAAAGGGTGTGTGGAGAGAGACGTAGGAGGCACAACAACAATAAGTTATTTGTTTGTGCCCCATCGACCTGGAGTCGTCGCTTCAAACAGAGTTATCCTATATTCCACTTGTTGCTGCCTTGTCTGATAGCTGCCTGCCATCAACAAAATAACCAGCTGACACAGAAGTGTTTCTTTCTTCAGAGCAGGAACTTGCTGCGCTGCCTTGGAGGCGTCTCTGATTGGCCAGAGTCATAGCTACACCCTCTCAAGAACTTGGAATGACCAGCAGCCCCAACGGACTGATTGGTTTCTTGAACCGAACACACACTATTTTGTTACGTAATATGAAGGTGTAAAAACAACATTGCTAATAGTACAAAAATACATAGGCTAAATTATATATAGGACTATAGCCATTCATGTTATATATTATATAATACAAATAAATGGCACATTGTATAAAATATACAATTTACAATATAGTTTTCATGGCCCATAATGTAGTGTGGATATAATATAATGAAATTGATCTATACTGTATATGAATGGTTGTTTTTCTGTTGTGTATATACATACCGGTAGCTTCATTATGTCTTTACTCAATATATTATTCTCAAGACAATGTACATATTATACTGGCAAACTACAAAATGAAATGCCTTGAACTCAGTACAGTCATTAAGAAAAACAATCCAATCAGGACACATTAACAGACTGCTGTTCTGGTCTTTCACTCTGGAGCGGATGACTTCGAATATGATGGGAAGCCCAGGATATGACTTGTAAATGTCTCCATGGATATCTCTTCTGGAATGACGGTCTCCAGAGCTTGTTCTGCACACACACACACACACACACACACACACACACACACACACACACACACACACACACACACACACACACACACACACACACACACACACACACACACACACACACACACACACACACACACACACACGCACACACACCACCAGGTGAGTGGTGTTGTGTAATGAAATATCAAAATGAATAGGCCTGATATGCAGCTACTGGAGCTTTTGTACAGACCTTTATTGGTTTCAAGGTCAGGCCTTTGCTCCTTTGATCTCAAACCTAAAAGTGTTGTGAAACACTCTGCCACCTCATCCTCAGTTAAGTGTTCCCCTGTCAAAAATAACAAAACAAAAAATTATGCTCCTTCAACTGTCTATGAAGTCAGGCAATACAGATTGTATTATTAATTCAAAGGCAGTCACCATAACCACAAGACTTGTTCTGCCTGAATAATATGCAACAAACCTCTGGCCTGTAGAAGTTCCAAAAGCGTGCCTCTCTGTAGCACAGGCACCCCCAGCTCATGACAGTCACACAGGACCTGAAATGTTTGAATGAGTTGCTCATCCTTAGAAATGCAGGCTGGCCGGTGGTTGATGTAGAGTTTAATAAACTCCTCCAAGTCAATGTCAGTCACATATCTTCCAGTTTCAGCATACCTGCTGAACTTGACCTCATTCTTCATGTCTTCCAGCTTGAGGAAACAAAACATTTAGGCTAGTCATCCATTCATATGGTGTACATAGAGTAGATGAATGCACAATGCAATGTACTGTAGACAATTGCAGCTGAAGTTAAACATGTTTATTATGACAGCTAGGTTTATTGAGGAGGCACAAAATGAACATTCTCTACACATTGTACCTCTTGCTCTGTAGGGAAGAAGCCTAGTGCCCGCATTACAAAAGGCACCTCTGCCAAGGGAATTAGGGTTGACACCTGTCGATTCTCCATTGTGTCAATGCCCTGATTACGCAACTGACAGTAATAGAAATAGTCTTCCATTTCCTAAAACAGAAACATTTTTATTTCAGTTGCAAAAAGAGTGATTGTACAAAGAAATTTGCTAAAATAATGTGATTAAATGTGAGAAAATTAAATAAAATATGAAAAAGCATATTTAGCGCACTCTGTAGAACTCCCCATCTCTCCCTCCTTCTAAAAGTGTGTAATACGGCAGCAGGTCTTTACCACCGAGGGCTGCTGCTGCTTCTAATGCACTGTTTACAACAAGAAAACATCTTACTGCTCATTAACTGCAAAAGAAATAGGACTATATGATGCCCATATAATTCTTTCAGAGTGGTGATATCAAACCTTACTTTAGGCAAATTTCCCATGAAAAGACAGTGCCATCAGATCCCCCAGCAGTAAAAACAAATCGACCATCATAGGAGCAGGCCAGAGCAGACACCCCCGTCGGATGGCAGATCAAAGCATTGGATTTGTATGGGTTTCCATCGATGGGCATAATTTGGAGACCCACCTTGAATGAAAGAAAACTAATGTTAGCCTTTGTAATGTGATTAATTAGATTGAACAACACATTTTCCTAAATGTTTACATAATGAAAATGTATTAGTGTGATTTAATTTACTTTAAAACATGTTAATTAACCCCTGACCTTCCATCCTTTGATTGTGTGAGGACACTATAATTGTATGAAATTAATTGCTTACATTTTCTTAGATCTAAACCAAAAAGGTCATATCCAAGCTCTACGCTGATTTCGTTTTATAATTCCCATGTATTATATTGAGTGACTAAATTCATGAATCATAATGCTCGAAATACCCCAACACTCAGTATTGAATGACAAGTAGCTAATTCAGGTACGTACTGAAGGGTGAGAACAGGATAGAGTAATAGTGGTTAATAAAAAAAGGTAGAATAACCTTATTGTTTGTGATGTATGCCAGGTAATATGAGCTTGTATCATGTTCCTTAGACATAGGAAGAATGACAATCTTCTCAACTGGAGAACCATATGTTGGGCCAAGGAGCGTTTTTCTAAATTTGAAAAAGGCACAGTAAATTCAACATTTCATGTGAAAAGAATCAAAGAATGGTATTGTACTTGTTATAACATCAGACCTGCACATTTTGGTAGTGCTGTTGAATAGCTTCATTTTAAATTGGTCTGAAGCAGTGAGAAGAAAATGCTCTGTGGTGAGGGGTGGATACCAAGCCATGCATGTTGGCACAGCACTTTGCTCAATTTGTTCAGAGCTTAAGATCAGAAGGTTGTTCTCCTTGCTGTTGTCTAGGTCATACTCCACCTATCATGCAGACACACACAAATTAATATACAGATTAAAACAAATAACACTAAAGTATGTAGAACAGAGCCACAAGCCACTAAAATAATTCCCGCTCACCAGCCTTCGGTCCATGCCCAGAGAGAGCAGTCTGGGTCGGGTGCTGTCCAGGTAAACCCCAAACAAAAGGTCTTTAATGGGCTTGTAGTGGGAGTGGTGTCGGCCTACATAGCTCCAATGCTGTAACCCATTATTAGTCTGCAAGTGGAACACCATCACTGCTTTCCCAGCATCCTAACAGTGACATCAGAAGTGAAGGATTTTATCATCTAAAAAAATATGACAAGCCATTGTTCCATTTCTTCCTACTTAGTTGTTATGCACCTCTAACAATTAATTATAAATTATACATGTTATTCATGTCGCTGCAAACCGCCAACCATATCTCTTTCGTCACATGGAGTAGCCAGCCACTTCTTTTCAACTGACAGTGAGAAGTGTCACAGAGAGAGCAGGCATGACCCCATTTTCAAGACACCAAGAATAATGATGATTTGCTTACCGCAGTGGCAAGATACTGTGAGTCTGAAGAGAAAGTGATGTGTGTGATGCAGTGTTGACTGTAACTGAAACACTCCTCTGCATCACTTTGTAGTGTACAGGCATCAAGCACATGGACTGCTCCACTGGCAAAGCCAACAGCCAGGTGAAATCCTAATAAGACATAAAGACTGTTTATCGTACACTGTACATTGCAACATGATCTATTCTAGACGGCTGTTTAAAAGTAGAAATACTGTATTACGGTATGTGATAGTGAAAATGGCAAACACCACAACTAAATGGAACAAATGTTAAGTAAATTGTCTGCTTCTACCAGAATAATGGACGGAGTAAGATTTTGGATCACCTTGGGGATCAAAGGAAACACACTGAATCTGCTTCTCTGTATCAAAGACCCTGCTGGAGATGGTCACTTTGCTGTTATAGTCCCACAACTTCAGAATGCCACTGTGACTGCCCATTGCAACAACTGGCTGTTTGGGGTGGCAAGTTACTGCATGCAGGGGTTTACAATGTTCGTGTAACAGCGTTTGAGGCACACCATCTTGTGTATTTATATGCACCACTGTTGAAGTGACCGTGCTCACAAGAACGTTTCTACAGGAGAGGAGAAGAGGAAAATGGATGAAATTCAGATGTTGGTTGTTTTGTTGTGTGACACATTGCTGATTTAAAGTCAACACATAAAGTAGACATATTTCTCACACCTGACAATGAATGGCTTGACCTCCACAGTGCCTTCCTTTTGATATCCTTGAGGAGTCTTGGGTACACACTCTTTTGAAAAAGAGATGGACGCGATTGCATCCAGACAGAATTCTCTGTAGCAGACCAAAAGCTTTATGTTCTCGTCATAAAATTTGATCTGGCCTGCAGTGTCCCCTGTTACAATACATCTGTGAAACCATAGAGAAAAAACTAAATTGAGAGACCAGTAATTAATTGATTGATTGATTGATTGATTGATTCAAAATTGACAATACTGCTGTATCTATTAACACTATACTGGCATTGGGGACCTGTCCGTTCGAGTGAGCACAGTGATGGGTTCTTTCTGGAGGGGAATGAGCTTGATGGCTTCTCTAACGAGGGTTCTGCTCGGAGCAAATCCTCTAACCATGTCCCACAGTACAAGGTTGCCTGCAGAAGTCGCTGTTAGGGCCTGAGGCCCCTTCCAATGAAACACAGACTGGCTGAGAGACCCCACAGCCTTTCTGAAAGTCTTACAAAGGACAACAACAACATCACTGAAGGAAGGAAAATAGTGAACAATACATCAAAACTTTGAATTTTAATAACACCTTTGCAGAATTTCACCCAATAATATCTCTACCTTGTCATGGAGCTCAGGGGCGATGTATTCCAGACTTGTCTTGGTCTGAAAATGAACAACTGTTTACGGCGGCCTCAATAAAAAAAAAAAAAGTTAGACTTTCCCTGTAGTGACTGAAGATTTATGGTACTTACTTACCCTTTTGTAAAATAGGACTTGGCTCACACTGCTGCTGAGCAGCTCAGTGTCATCATTTGGATTGAAAATAATGTACCTCTGAAAAGATACAACAAAATCAGGAAATGTAAAATATACATGACAAAATGTGTACAAAATAATAGAAACCGACTGCCTTACTTGAAATCCATGACCAGGACAGAGTTCAGTAACCCACAAAGGCTCTTTTAGATCATTAGTCCAATCCCAGATACATACACACTGTAATAACAAATCATCACCCTGGTTACTATAATACAGATTCAGGCTCAGCTATATATTTGTAGTTGACAATTTACCAAGTGCAATGAGACATACAACAACCCACTGGGTCTATTTTAGACGTTTAAACAACCGCTAATAAATGTCTAGGCTAAGCTTAGATGTCTAAAAAACTTTCATTTTCTTTCTTTTAGACGTTTTTTAGCCCATTTTAGACGGCCCATTAGAAGTATATCAGACTAAACTAACTATGAACTAACTATATCAGATTTTAGACTGAAAAATGCCCAGTGGGATGTTTGTGACTTTGTCTACTATTAATTTACATTTTGTTGAATTATTTATTTTGATTTCTAAAAAGAAGCAATATTGTCTTGAAAAGTTCAATCCATATTTGGGAACACAACTTCCTTATAGAGACATGTACTTGTGTTTAGTATTATTTAGGCCCCATAGAGGTTCCAGAGAATCTAAAATTCTTTATTGGTAATGTTTTTGATAATTCACTGTAGACTATGTTTTACTTTGTATTAAAAGAAATCCATTGTCAATCTCACCTGAACTTCTTCAGCTCCTAGAGTTACCACGTGTTTGGCATCTCTTGATAATGCTATTGACACAACCCCCCTGTCAAGGTGGCAGTCAAACAATGTGCGCACAGGAATCCTGGAATATTGGCCAAATGTGTGCTTACAATCAAGAATGAAAATTAATATCCTAAGCATTTGTTTCCTATGATGTACAACAGAAAGCTACCCTGAGTATGAGTCCCAAATAATAACCATGCTGCCTGGTCCTTTGTCTGCTGTCACCAGCCAGCGTCTGTCCTCACTCACGCACAAACAGGAAATAGGGTTACAGTGACCCTATGGAGAAAGGTTTCAAATTTTAACTACTGTACAAGGATAACGAATCACATATTATGACTGCCCATGTTATTCCCAAAGAGCTGATTGTTTAAGTTGCTTCACCATGACCTGAAGAATATTTACCTGAAGAAGGTGCTGGGAGTTGGAGGTGTGATTGTATATTATACCAACATGGGAACCAGCATACAGTATGACTAGCTGATCATGCAGGTCTTGCAGACTGAAGACAGGAAGCGTATGATCTACGCCAAAAGCCCATTCAAGTGTCTGGATGCATGATTGACAGATTTGCAGTTATGTTACATACCCAAATATAACTTGTTGAATCAGATATAGTAGAGTAAGTAGACAGTAGTAAGATATTATGTCAAGACATTATTACCAAAGGGTGTGCTTTGCTGTGAGTTAGCTTCTCCTTTGACAGGAGTGTCTTTGGGGTAGCAGTATAGACTTGAGAGACAAATGAATCCCCATTTATCATGGGATATGCCTCTGATTGCACATTCCCATATCCATTACTCTTCTCTGTCTCCTCAATACTTTTCCAGTCCTCTTCTTGAGCATTGCTTGGATGCTTGTCTCCCATAGAGTCTTGAACCTCTTGATGCCTTTCCAAGCGTCCGTCTTTCTCAGGCCCATCATCTGACATATTAACTAAGCACATTTAATGTTTAGGGCAAATTAATGTCACCATCATCAGTTCTACGACCTCTATGCTCCTTCTCACTTATAGCCTACTTGATTTCATCTATGCTTGCAAGTTTAGCAAGTAGCTAGAGTTAAAACAGAGGGCACGAACACTTCAAAAGCGAATAGTAGCAATTTCAATAAAATTATCAAAAGAATCACAAGATGATTCATAACTCATGACAAAAAAGCATTATGTAACTTCGTAGATTAAATAGAAGAAGATGAAAAAGAAGGAGAAGAATAATACATTGCATCTTACCCAGAATGCCACAAACTGCTTACTGTTTGCAAGTCCAGTCTTTTAACAAAAGCGTCTTGTTACCATAGTTACCTTCAGTGCATGATGGGAGGCGCTTCGCATTTATAGAAAATAATAATGTAGCCTAATCATTTTTATATTTATATAGAGTTTTCCACAGCAATGTGCGTCCACATAATGTTAAATACAATAAAATAATATAGCCTAATATAAATAAGGGAGAAAAATGTCTTTCAATGTTTCCTCACTTTGACAAGTTTTTCCGGTGTTTCCGGTTGGGTCATATTAGCATACCGGCCGGCACGTCATAAGCAGCTGATCTGATCGCTGCTTTCCATTTCCTTAAAGCCCCTTTAGGAGTTTAGTTCAAGCCAGCTGTGTTGTTTTCACACCGAATCCATTGCTATAAGTAATTATTGGGCTATTTAATTATCAAGGATTTGGGGTTTTCTACTTTAGAGTAGTTGTTGTAATAGTAGAACTGCTGAGAGAGTAAATAATCAAAGAAAGGAGGTCACGCACTGCACGCAGTGGCAACATTTGAGTCTGACAGGTGAGTCAGTTGTAACTCTGGTTGTGTTGTTTGTTTGTGGTTAGTTATTCGTTGTGGTTATAGTTATTTGTCACGACCAGTGACAGTAGATAATAAAGAAGTCGACGAGAAAGTTAAACAACATGAAATACAGAGACAGAGCCAACATGACAAAGACATACGCGGACATTGATTTTAGCTGACAGTTGTTTATTTCGTTGCATAAACGCGTTACATAAGTATGCCGTAGTGTTCTACCTGAATTATGAATAGTGGCATTTTGACATTATGAATTATGATGCCTAGCTAGTTGTGGACGTGTCCTGTCCATGAAACATTATGTGGGCTTCATATTTCAAGGTAACAACTTGGAATTCATAGATGGTGATTAGCCAGCCAGGTAGTGGCCATCTGTTTGATCCGTTGTATCTTGTTAAAATGTGTTTAAAACATGCATGCATTGCCACTTCCATATTGGCTAATGGTTACGTAAATGAGCAGTTCAATAAACATAACATTGTTTATGAAGTGCTGTTTTTTTGTTTGGTTTTAATGTTCAAGTGGGAGAATCAAGGGCACCAGAAGGAATGAGCTCTACAATGTGGACGGATAAGCAAAGAGGAATCCGAGTTTCTCAGGCAGAACTTCTTTGCAAGAATGTATGTGGGTATTATGGCAACCCTGCATGGCAAGGCTTTTGTTCCAAGTGCTGGAGAGAGAGAGCCCGTAAAGCTGAAGTTCAGAAACAAGACCCTTGGTAAAGTCAATTAATGAAATGTTATTTTTGATCGTGTTGAACGTTTGCACTTTTTACAAATAGGAAATTAGCTTGTATCTCAATTTTTAATGTTTGCTCCGTCATTTTGTGTAGCCAGAAGAATGAAGGAACTCCTCTCACTTTCTCCAAATTTGAGGAGAAAAAGAGCAACGAGAAGGGTCGTCGAGTTAACACTATGAGGAGACTATTTTGGGGTGGGCCATCATCTCCAAAACGAGGTAATTATTTCTCAAGAAACATGGGTGCATTTACAGTAGTACATAATCCAGGCTGTTGTTGTCAATCAGCACCATACAGTAAAATGTGTCCACCACTTTATCATTTGTCATATTTATTATACCTGCACCCACCATGTTTTAGTTTATACTAATTTGTAATTTAATCCAGGGTCATATTCAGAATGACCACAGAATGTGCTGCAGGTCCAGCATCTCTGAGAGCTTTCCTATTTAGGGATACATTATCAAAAATCTAGTATGTCTGCCCCAGCTGCTTGTCACTCAGGCTAGTATTATTCGGTGTACATGTGCAGACTGAGAGCACACACCTTGTGACATTGTATGTAGAGATACAGTATTTCACATTATCGCTGACTTGCTATTTACATGAAAGCGATTGCCTGAAGTTAAGAGAAGTGGACTTTGGACAGAGACAAAATCAATAGTGTAATGGTTAATTTCTTTGTGTCTTTTTAGAGTCTTCTGAAAGCCAAATAAATGCCTCGAAAGCTTACCAGAGCCTTGAGCTAGGAGACTTCACTGGTTTCTTGAAGCTACTCCGGAACCCTTCCTCACAGCGTTTACAGTCCCGCTGCACAGCTTTTCTCAATACAGTGGAAGCTTACCATGTAGCTATCTTTTTCATTCTCTCATTGTCATAAAGATAATAATTCCACCACAAGATGACTTATGAAAATGTACTTTAACGCAGACTAAAGAGTGTCATAACTTTATAGGACCTACCAGTACAAAAGCAGTCTGACCTTGTGCAAGATTTCTACCAGAATATTGCTGAGTACTTTAGTGGTGAGTACAAACCTTTTGTACATTTTGTTGCAATTACCAGTTCATTCTGTTAAATATGTCCAATATTAGCGCTTGTATTTGTGTTCTACTTTCAGGTTTGAGTTTGACTGAGGCTCAGGTTTCTCAGATGATGGAACATGTAGAGAAGCTAATAATGACTCGTTTGCACAAATGGGTTTTCTGTCATGATAGCTGTGATGATGAACAGAAGGATCTAGCTCTCCAGAGGAGAATAAGGCAAGTTGTAAATAAGTTCAGTTGTATGTCCAGTTGTATTTTGCCTCTGACATAAACGTCTCCTGTAGCATTTATCTTTGATGTGTCATCAATGCAATGGTACTCTGTTATAACTATTGTGATGTCTGGCAAAATTTGCTAGGTCCTTAAACTGGGTTACTCCCCAAATGCTGTGTGTACCATTTCCGGATCAAAATGCTGCAATCACGGGTGACCCCTTTCTACCTGCTATAACAGGTGATTCTCAAATTCAGTACTTTGAGGGAGAAAAGTATTACTTATAATGACGTTCACTTATACAGTACTATACATCTATTTATCCTAGCGTTTCATGTCTACTAAGTCTTCTGCCCTTTGTTTTGACAGCTATAATTGAGATGGATGCCAAACGAGCACCTCAGGACAAGCTTGCATGTGTGTCTAAATGCAGTCAGCACATCTTTGAAGCTCTTTCCACTTCAAATTCAGAGCCGGCTAATGCTGATGATTTTCTGTCTGGCCTAATCTATGTGGTGCTTAAGGCCAACCCACCACGACTCCACTCAAACATGCAATATGTGATTCGCTTTGGCCTGCCCCACAGTCTAATGGCAGGAGAGAGTGGCTACTATTTCACAAATTTGGTTAGTTTACTGCAATCATAATGAAACTATTATTGGACCAACAACAGCAATGGTTTTGGTATCGAGTATGATTCATGTTTGTTATTATTAACATGTTCTGGTATTCCATTTTAGTCTTGCGCTATAGCCTTCATCGACAAGCTGGATGGGCCTGCACTGAATCTCAGTCCAGAGGAGTTCGAAGGCTACATGCAGCGGCGCCATGCTCCCTCTGTTCACAGAGGAAGTGAGAGGAAACGGATTGCCAGTGAAACACAAGATCTGCTGCATGAGCTGAAGGGTAGACAGGAAAAGCTGGACCAGGGAATGAATGCCCTCAAGTTGCAGTTACAACACTGGGAACAAGCAGTTGAGGCTCAAGTGGACGATGCAATAGCCAAGTCTGTTCTACTACAAAAAGAGATAACGGCTGAATGTGAGATGTCAAAATGTTGCTCATCCTCTGGTCAAGATGTAGCCTTGCAGGAGTCAGTGTTGGTGCTCAGGGATCAAGATAGCTGTCCACTAGATACAGATTGTTAGAGACTTGCTTGATTTGGTAATTGACTGTGACAGTTTATACTCTGAGTCTACACTTTTGCAATACTTAAAACAGTTTGCAAGACTTAAAAGGCAACCATGCAATTTTGTGCATACAACCATATGCATACAACCGTATGACTACATGTATTTTTCTTAGATACTAAGTTCATGTCCGCTTCATAAGTTGTATACATATTTTGCTGTTATAAGATTTTCATTTTAGGGAGAATTATTATTTTGTGCACATTCCAGGTGAAAAGTAGGGTTAAAGCACTAAATCGTGTTAAGCATTCGGGTCAAACAGCACTTATCTAACATTCTTGATTTTGAATATTCACTTTCTCAACCGTGTGCCTTATGGACTTTTGTGAAGCAAAAAGTTTTGAGGAAAGGGAAATTTTAAGATGTCGATTTATCAACTGGGATCACTGAAAGATAGTTATGCCTTCAGCAGAAGAAATGACTAGTTTTGGTTAACTTAGTCCAGGTCATCTGTACTTTGAAGAATGTATTTTTCTGACAAACTGTTTACATGATTATATCAACATAATAAAGTTATTGATTGTGATATGTTCAGCATCTTGTATTGATTAAATTAAGAATATATTACTATTCATCTTCAAGGATTTGACATGTTGAATCAAGTAGTTTTACTGTTGCATGGGATTCATTCATTGAATGTGGACTTGTATAAGAACTATTTGGCACTCTGAACTGAAATTCACTGTTGAAGAAAGAGACATATTTCTGAACCAGGGCTTTCTTCACCATCCTCCTAGAACCAACCTGAAATCAAATCTGCTACAAGCCAGTGGTTCTCAAAGTGGGTGCTGTAATCAGTAATAAGAGTTGATTTATTTTATTTATTTTGTATTTTATCATGATCATAATGAGAACCAATTAAATGAAGATAGGTTGAAAAGTGGAGAAGTGCATGGTCCTTTTAATATGACAAAAGGTGTTATAAGTAACAATGTAATTCAAGGGTGCCGTGGATGAAAATGTTATTTACAGGGGTGACAACAATGTTTGAGGACCACTGATCTAAGCCCTCCCAAACTGCCATCCTGGGGGGGGGGGGAAATCTACTAAACTAGATGGTATGGTATTTTGAGCCTTTGCGACCCTCGTAGTTGTAGTTCACTCGTACGTTTGTAGTTCATTCGTACATTGGAGCTGCGATGAAGATGACAGAGGAAAACACTGATCGAAGATCTGAAATGACAATGGATGACGTTAAAAATCTTGTTAAAAAGAAGGACCAACTTGAAGAGCAAATAAAAGCTTATTACGACGTCTTGGAAGATGTAAGAATCCATCTCGTCGGCTTTCTGTAGAGTGAACGCTAGTCAGTAATGTTGTCTATATGCTAGCAGGCTAACGAATGTTAGCTTTGATGTTGGCATTAATAAACCCTTTAAAAACGTGTTTATGAGTGTTTACCACCTACCGCCCCCTTTGATTGCAGCAAGGTGTTGGAGTTGCAGGTCCCCTGGTTGACGCAGAAGGCTTTCCACGAGCAGATGTTAACTTGTACCAGATCACAACTGCAAGACACAGCATTTCGTGCAAGTGTTTAAATTATCAAATTATTTAAAGAGTCAACTTTTGTGTTAATTTCCCTCGTGATTGCTTTGCTGTATTTGTTATATAATAGCAAGCTTAATTCAGTAATGTGAGACCACATCTGTATATATACTGTATATATATATATGTTAGTGTATAAAGTATATCTGTCAGTCAAAGTACTGTTCAAAATTTATATTTTTGGTCAAAACCACTGGAAAGTAGCAGGCTACTGTGAAATCTTTCAAAGAGAATACTATTTCCCCCTACTATAGTCAACCCTAATAGTCATCATACTCAACTTGAGTGTATGTTGTCTTCTAATTTACCAGGCTTGCAGAATGATCACAAGGCCATCATGCTGGAGATTGAAGATGCATTGCACAGGCTGCATGCAAGAGAAAAAGCCAAGCGTGGCAACGATGAGACCGAAGCACAGGCTGAATCTATGGATCATGAAGTTACTCTACCTTCTCCCTTTGCAAGAGTGGATGCTGTAACACAAGCTTCTCCTGCCTGTCAAGCTGTGAGTGATGCTTTCAGTAGCTGGCATAACATCACATTCAGTTACCCTGCTGTTCATCTTTGAATAGTTCACCCCAAAAACAATCTGGGAACCCATCGTCAAATATTCAGGAAAACAGCAACACCACTGTTTTCCTCGAATTGACATTAGGCAACAGTCTGTCTTGTAGCGGAGGCGCCACAGAACAAAATTGTGCACTTTACGATACATGTATGAAATTCGGCACACAGTTAGACCATGCCATAAGGAAAAATTTTGGCTATAGCGCCCTCGCAGATTAGACCCGTGGTGACCATGGCGGAATGGCCGCCAAATGGCTGTTATTTTACCAATAACTCAAGTTCTAGACCACTTAGGATGTTTATTCTGGTGACTAATCATACATTTTCAATGATGAGAAATACAGTGGTACTATTTACAACATGTTAGATAATAGTCAAACCATCAAAATGTGTAATATCGATGTAGTACTGTACATGTTTTTAAACTGTGACATGTGAGAGTCAAGTGAGCCCAGGACATCAGCTGGCGTATTCCATGTAATCAGACCCCTTTCCAGCTCGCAAACCAGCTCTGCCCCTGAGTCACCACCCAGTGAGGTCAGAACACCAGTCTGTGTACTCTTACCCAGACCCCCTTCCAGTTCGCCAACCAGCTCTGCCCCTGAACTGCCAGTATCCGGCATGGCCAGAACACCAGCCCTTGTACCCCCCCACCAGATAGCAATACAGGGGGCCTCGATCTACCATCCCGACTTCACCCACAGAGACCTGAGTGAGTTTTCTCGCCTCAAATTATCACTCAAACCTGCTGCCATCAACGCCCAGCGGTTCAAGTATCAAGTCCTAGTTGAACACCTCAAGCTTGAAGAGGCTCGTCTGGTGACCGACGCTTACCTGAACTTCCACACGGCGTGCTCAACAACAAGTTTGCATAGGCACACCAATTGACCAGTGACCTGGAGGCAGCCGACATCTGTCAAGGCGATGGGACAGCCTTTGAGAAGTTTACGCTTCAAGTACATGTACTTCTAGTATGTGTTCAGCTCCCTAGTAATCCATTCTGTGATCTGTTCTGTTAGTCTCTGG
>OOFJ01140333.1:2233-12982 GCA_900323375.1 Benthosema glaciale
TGGGCGTGTTACTGGGGGTCTGGAACTCTGGACATGCAGGGGACCCCCCAGGTACTCCTAAAGTACAGTAACTTCGTCATTTCTTGGCTGTTTTGGACATGGGGCAGCACGCCAAAAGCGGGCTGGCCCCCTGGCCGTGTTTCTGGGGGTCTGGATGTTCCAGGGACCCCTGGGGGCTCCCCGGAGACCCCCACACTGTAACTCTGTCATTTATGAAGGGTTTCGGACAGACACGGGGCGGCTTGCCGGAATCGGGCTGCTCCCCTGGACGTGTTCTGGGGGTCTGGATGTAGCGGGGACACCCAGGGTACACCACATGGTACAGTTGCACCGCTCACTTCACACAGGTGTGATTCTTTTTATAGCTGGGCAGTGGGCATTATATTTATATTTTATTTAGACAGGTCAAGACAAGTCTTGTGGGGGGGATGATGTGATACACCATACAGTTCGTTGAGGTGTGATTCGAACACAGAACCTTTGTGGTCAGTGTGTTAACCCATTAAAACCAGGAAAGCATGCCATTTTAGATTTTGTGTTTTTCAGAACATTTAGAAAGAATTTTGTTCCTGTCGGGCAGAAAACGTATCTCAAGTCACAGTATTGGACAGATGAGTCTTCCACCCAACAGAGACGATTTGTAGAATCGACCTCAGCCAGCAGAATACTAGATGACCGTTTCTCCAATTTCCCGATTTTAATCACTTCAGCCCACTTTCATACTTTCAAAAGTGTTCAAAAGGTTCCAAAATAGCAGATCTACAAGCTCATTGTGACATGTTGAGAGCTTGTAGTTCGACAAATTTGAAATTGTGTTTTTATTAAATAATCACATTAAAGCACTGAAGTTTGTCGTACTTTACACATCCTACCTTGTGTTTTTTCCCTTATTCTGAATTATCAGGTATCACGTAAGAAACAAATGATCAATGCGGTTTCACTCATATGGATATGAAGAATCAAATGATAGTGAAAAAACACTAATGTTACTGCTGCCAAATTAGTTATGTTTTAGCCAGAAACAGACTATGAAATATGACCATCGTAAACTATACAGAGCCACCTCCCCGAGACATATCGCAGAGACAGTATTTTTGGACCACGATGCTTATATGAGACGATTTGTGTCCATAGAGAAATTACAGTATTCCGCAACCCTGGGGATGAGCGAGTGACATCAAGTGGACTTCAGTAACCGTATAGGAAATGAACATCACAGATCGCCCAGCCCGGGCTCCAACCACCCAGAGTCAGTCATGGCCTGGCATGGATCGATTCATCCTGGAGAGAAGTAAGGAAGTCAAGCTGTCGTGTTCTA
Organism: Benthosema glaciale; assembly: GCA_900323375.1. Lineage (NCBI taxonomy): Eukaryota > Metazoa > Chordata > Actinopteri > Myctophiformes > Myctophidae > Benthosema > Benthosema glaciale. Next base: position 3,552 of record OOFJ01140333.1, read on the forward strand.
TCAAACACTGACAGCAGCAGTGAGATCAATATTGTGCGTATTTGTCATCTGTAAACAGAGAGGTGAAAAGCCAATTAAACAACTAGTAGTCTATTTGATATGGCTGTGAGTAGAGGATCAATAACGTCAAACTCTCCAGGAATTGTTGGACTGATAATGAAATTAAAAAGATAATGGCAATAAATTGATTTGGCTGCAACTTTATTATATAGGGTTATTTAAACGGTACTTGAAACTGCAAATAGCAGATACTTAACATTGTCTCCTTGTGAGCTTGTAGATCTGCTATTTTCACTGAATGTTTGCCTAGTTATATGGACGCGTACGGTTCACGGGGTCAACAGGACAAAGTACCACAGAACACAGAATCTTTTTGGTGGATTAACAAGATCAGTGGTCATAGAAGAAAGGATCATCTCTGCCCATGGACACGCGAATAAACCAAACCAAACATACCATTACTGGAATGGATACAAAGCAACTCAACAGAGAGATTACAACAAAGTCTTCCATTTGTCACCACAGAATTCCAGGTATGTTTTCTGTCTCTCTCAACGCCAGGAAACAATCCAGCAAATATTTGTCCCACATACTTTGGTGGCGGCAATGAAAAAAAGGCTCTTATCAGCATCCCAAATCTCAAACTTCAAGGCCTCTTCTCATCTATTTTTAAAGAGGCCCATTTCAACCATCCAAACTAAGCTCTGTCACAGAAATTCAGTGGTGCTCCTTTTCCTACATATATCACTAAATTCTGGAGGTCACACAATATGTTCAGTTTCAAATTTGCCATCATAAAATAACATTACTGGGAAGACATTTTCCAAGTACAAGCCTAAGTCTTGTAAGTGACTCATTAAATAGTACATTAGTCCTCCAAGACGGTTCATGCAGGTTTAGGGGTTAAGGCCAAGATTATGTACAGAATACACATACTGTACAGAATACTGTGTTTTTGTTAGCTGAAAGTCTCCTTAAAGCGTAGCAGAAATAACAATACTGATGGAGCCGTTTTGTTGACAGTGTCAGCTGTATGAGTGGTAATGATAGCAGGACCTGGGGGCATGTAAAAACAAGCAGCCACAGTCCTAATCCTATAACACACAAAAAGAGACTGCAAACTCAATGTAAACATGACAATACAGGATGTCATTCACGAAGAACTTGGTGGTCTCACTACTGGAGTAGGGTTCATCAACTCTGGTCCATATAAATGTAGACCTCAGTACAGCTGTTTTCCATCCTACCTTTAAGTACTGCAGGTTTTCTATTCTACCAGGATCCCTGTTTCCCCTCTACCAGGACCACTAGTACTGTTGGTTTTCCTAACCTTAACCAGGACAGCTGTTTTTCTATACTACCTATAGTACCTATAGTGCTGCTGTTTTTCTATCCTATAGTACCAGCCCAGGACAACAGGCACTGCTGTTTACGTAGCAATGCGTGTATGTATGTCTGTTCCAGGGTATGTCTGTTCCCGCTTCCCGGTCAACCGTTTCGGACACGGGAAGCCTCGCCTGAACCTGGCTGGCCCCCTGGACGCGTTCCTGGGGGACCCCACACTGTAACTCTAACAGGCCGCCACCGTGGGCACGTTCCTGGGGGTCTTGATGTTGCGGGGACCCCCGGGAAACCCACATGGTACAGTTACACCGCAAAATAAGTATCATCTCCATCTGGTTACCTAATCAGGGGTTTATAGGACCAATGCAAGATAAGCATAGAAAGGTTATCCTAAGTGATGTTTTTATTTTAAAGAATTAATTAATTACATGATTATTCACCACCCTCATTATATCTCCATTGCTTCCACTCTAACATCGACCTTGTGCTTTATTAAGGCAGAGTAAGGCCAAGCTGAATGAAAGTGTTTTCAGTCAATAAAGAAAAGGAAACATGATGCCATCATGCCTTTTATCCAGTCTACTGCCTCGCCTAGTGTTCCAACAGATTTTGCACTTGCTATTGTAGTATTGACACGGGGGTGTCCACTAGGTTGGCATCATGTGACCGATCCTACCACATACAGTAGTCTACAACAGAGATTCAGTAATCAACTTTTGCAAACTAACTATAACAAGTATGACTCACTGTATGAGTACACTTTTTACAATCTGATTCACCAGTAGGCCAATCTCAGTGTGACTGAGATTTCTTACAATGACAGTGGCTTTGGCTGGTTCTGTAGTGAAAAGAAACCCAACTCATTACGACTTAGTTATAAACAGCACAGAATCCAGAATACACTGACTAGACAACTTCCATGATTCAAGCCATACATACAACTTGACACAGCAGAATCCATAATGCCCATGGCTTAACATTAGCAATATCTTTGAACACGAGGAGAACTGCATGGCACACTTGAGCAGTCCTTATGTGGGTACTGTGGTGTTGACTAGAGAGCATGGTAGCAACACTGCGAGTTTGGCGTTTTCATTCCCTTTCCACTTTCATTTACCGATACCAACAGAGGCAACCCATGGTAAAAACATTTATACATTATCACTTATGTGTAATATGTTGATGTTGGGTTTAAACATGACGGTAAAACAGCCCTTGTTTTTGTCAAGGGCCAAGCTTACCACAATTAAGTTGTTGTTAAACTAGCATCTAAAACTACAAAAAAAACAACAACAATGGCATCGAACATACATTATCGATATATTTGATTAGATTCCCGTTAGTTTAGGGGTGGAGAAATCGGCGTCACGTTAACACGTTTTATGCAGCAGCCAGCCAGCATTATAGGAAGGAAGCCCCCCAACTAGCCCCCCCGAGTCCCGACGCAACATTATGGAGCACTCGGTGAAGAAAGAGCACCAAAGCAAACTTCTCAAGCACCTTCAAACTGCCTGCATGCATGCATAGGACGCGTGTTTACTGGAGCGGGGGCTCGGGCAGACAATGCACAGAGACGGACGGAGTGAACCATTTCCAACAACCATTCCTTTCCTTCCATGCCTTGTGTTGTGTTGTTGGAACTACACGCCTGGAACTTCGCAGCAACAGTCAAACTGTGGCGACGGGATGTGAGGCAGTAGTTTCAGTTTGGAAAGGGAGAGGACTGGACTGGAGACTAGAGGGAAACAATTACAACGTTTTGAACTTTTCAACACATACCTTCAGATCCAGATACTGCCCGCGCAAAGATCCTTCTATAGAGACAGTTCGGCGGTCATAATCCGGCGTGGCGTGCTTTGGGGAATAAAGTGAGAATAATAGTAATAATCCGCGTGGATTTCTTTCAACGGCAGTGTCGCTCCTCCAGAGTCCTGTGTGTGACTTGTGAGCTGCCCCTCTCTCTCTCTCTGGCTCTCTCTCTCGAACGGATTTTTCGTACACTCCTCCTCCCCCTCCTCTTCCCCAGTCTCTCCTATTTCTTCTCTCTCCCTCTCTGCGAGTCTGCGTGGCTTCACACACACACACACAGCCGCAATTTTTCCACAAACCTCTTGACGACGCACGAGGGCGCGCACGGACACGACAGAAAGGTACAGAATCATGATTGAACTGTATAGGTTATACCTATAGGCGGTCTATAGGTAGGCCTATAATAGGCCTACCTATATAATGAAAGGCAAGCTGTCATGAAATGAAATCATAGTGACTATGATTTCATTTCATGATTATCATACGCAAAAGAATGTCCCCAAACGGAACCATGATGTAGATAGAAAGTAGAATGAATCCTCTCACTTCTGCTAACCCTAACCCGCTCAAATATCCACAAATGAATAGTCAGTCACAATCAAGTATAGCCTATTAATAATCACCAAAATATATTACATAATGCGATATTACAAATTCTGCCTGTTAATTTAACATCACTGACGCTGTAGGCCAGTGTAAAATAACTAGGCCGTATACCAGACGCCTGTGTAGGGTGACAGCAGACTGCTGGGCGACCACTGGCGCTTTGGCACGGGGGTCAGATGATATACATATGGAATGAATTATGTACTGGCCATATATGGCGCGTGTGATGTGACTCTTGAGTGTACAGAATGAGGTCAGAGTCAGATCAACATATGGAATGTCAGAACAGGTCAGCTCCGTCTGAGGGTGACAGCGGGGGCAGTGTCTTGAGTCAGAGTGTACAGGGTTTGATGAGTTCTGGGCTGGCCATATATGGAGCGTGTCTTGAGTGTACAGGGTTTGATGAGGTCAAATCAACATATGGAATTAATTCTCTATTGGCCATATATGGAGCATATCACGAGGCGTGACGGACTGACAGGTTTCGCAGTAATAATTGTGTCGACATACGGTCGCAATTACCATTATTTATATTGTACATAATTTCATAAATGCATAGTTTATGCTACATGTATATGCATCATTTCTAATCTGACTTTACTCTGTGCCATTAGATTGCATATCCAGCTCTCTGACTGAGAAAGGAATTCCCCCTCCTCTCTCTCTCTCTCTCACTGCAAAAGATTGAGTCCAGTGGGAAGAGGAGAAAGAGGAGGGAGGAGAGCAGTTGACATGTCTGAATGACTCAAGTCATTTTAACACATTCCTGGCATTGTTTCCGGCTCGGCCCGGTCCTGGCACCGGTTCCAAGGTGGAGGTTTTTCCAGAGTTCAGACAGAGGGGGTGGGTGGAAGGGATGACGGATCAAGGACAAACTCAATGGAGTGACTCGCTTTTCCCCATTTTCTCGCCTATAAGACTCTCTCACACTCACACTTCTCCAGCTGAATAAATAAGACAGTTGGAGTGTATGTGTGCAATCCCTCCCAGCTTTACCTGTGGCATTAAGTGTATAGATGTCTGGTGTCTAGTCTAGTGTTTCCTGCGGTTTTTGGTTTTTATAGCTACCATAATGAGCATTGAGCATATAGTCACTTAAATGTCTCCACTGTCCATCATCATCTGTCTTCACATTATACACCGAAAGGTGAAAACGTGAAAATAAGTAGAAGCTTTTAGTGCTCTAAAACAAATCAAGAAATTGGGAAAATGCAGACCGACACCTAGGGAAAATCTACCTCAAAGGTAAGCAAATTTTTCACAAGGTTAAAGTTATGACATTTCTTCTCAGTGACCAGGAGGAGGAGGAGAAACAGAAAAGGTATTCTCTTTCATAAGCAAATAAATTGTAATATTACAAATGTCTATTGGCATTACAGTAGTAGGGGGACAGGTTCAGTATATTGAATAGTAGCAAACCTGAAAAATGTTTGTTAGGATATAATGTTGTAGGAAACTACATATTTCTCTGTCAATGTTCTGACAGATGAAACATTGTGTATTTTATCTAATAAATATCTTGATTGCAAGTAGACCGTATGCAGGGCTCTCCATTTTCATTATATGGGAATTTGCAGTTTACTTGTCGGCATCTTGTTTCTGCCAATGTCTGTTGTGCATCTGTTTGACATCTAGCTGAAAAATAAATAAAGACAATCATTATTGGAAAGTTACTTACTACTGTTATTGACATTTTACTTCCATTCCAGTTCATTTTAATCAAAAATATTGGCAGTGCCTCTTTCTCCCAGACACACCCACACACAAACATGACAATCACCAGACGACGTTGACAAGAATTCAATCTGTCCAAATATTTTTCCATCAGGGAATAAAGACGTATTTTTCAAACTGCTACTGACTTAACAACTCAAGCCGAACGGTTAGGGGAGCGGTCTTGATACCGGAAGGTCCCCAGTTCGAATCCCCGGACCAGCACGTTAAAATTACCACCGCTGAAGTGCCCTTGAGCAAGGCATTGAACCCCTACCATGAAATGTTCTATGAAATATGCAGGGTCTGGCTGTAAATAAGCATCTCGAGCTTAGTCCATTCACCCTGGGTAAACAAAGAACTTTGCTTTTTTACATGAAGAATTCATCAACAGGTTGTCTTTTGGCCAAAAACAGAGACATATGCACGAACACGCGCTCACAAACACACAATGATGTGCACGTTGCACACAAACATGCACACCAATGTATATCTGTTGGCAGGCATTGCTGCTTCTAATTTCTCATGGTCTACTACTCTGTAGAGATCACACAAACACAGGATGTTATTTGACTTGTACAATATCACAAAGAATGCGCACACACACACACACACACGCACGTGCGCAGACAAAAATTATCAGTTACTGAGTGATGATGAATAGACTGTCCGGAGGATGAGTGGATGAGAATTACACCGTTTCACATGAGTAATGAAACACAACTCCAGTGTTCAGGAAGTAAAGATAGCTGACGATAGAGGACCAAAAACAAACACAAGAAACCTTTGAAATGTTTAGTGCAGCAGTTGTGCACTGCACCTTGTGCTATATCATGTATAAAAGGTGACTCAACTCGATGACTTTTATTAGAAATGTTAGCTTCTGAAATGTGCTTTTTTCAATCCGTTAGGATTTTACCATTATCTTTCTTCTTGCAAACAGTAGCCACCAAGTATGTGGGATAAATATTTGCTGGATTGTTTCCTAGTTTGAAAACATACCAGAGATTATCTGGTGATAAAACTTGTAGACTTTGTTCAACTCTGTTGAGTTTGTTTTTTCATCCATTCCAACGTGTGGGAGAAAACAAACACTGTTTAGAAAATGTCCCAGATGGAAACTTGGAAAGTGAGGATCGCACAGGCGATGGGAAACAGATATCTTAAAAGGTGGAGGACACAGAGATTGAAAGTGAGATGGAGAAAAACAGGAGGGTAAAGGGAAGGAGGAACGAAGGCTGGCCAGCTCAGCATGTGAAGGCTGACTCATTGTCCGTCCCTGAGTCACTCCATCCTTTTCTCTATCCAACCACCCCTCCTCCCTCCCTCCCTTTCCTTCCCCTCTCCTTCCATAATCCAGCCACCCCTCCTTTCCTCCTTATTTCCCTCCATTGGCCTTAATGCCCACGCTCCAACTCTGTTCCTTCATCCCTCTCTCCGTATCCAGCCCCAATCCACTCTTTACTTGTTACAATCTCTTCCCTTCCTGCCTTCGCTTCGCTCTACTGTACATCCAATCATATAATCTGGGCCTTTTCTCCATCCTTCACTGGCATGCTCCTTCTTGCCACCTTTGTTCATTTTCTTTCCACATCTCCCTCCCCCCTCACTCTGACAATATCCCCCTCCCTCGATATTTCCATCTCTCCCTGTTGCAGTCTGTCCTCTCCTGCTGTCAAAACAAGCTAGGCCATCAATGTAAAAATCACACCAGTGTGAAGTGAGGGGTGCTCTTATAATCTTGCAAACATCGATTACAACAGTGTTTGTTAGTGTTTGTTTAAGCAACGAGTGATAATGTTTAAGGGACAAAACAAACATAAATTTCTCTTCATTGTCAATGGCGTCTTTAAAACAAATATTGTTGAAAAACAAACATTAAAGCTGTATATAGGAGGTGCTTGCGCCCCTCAAAAATCAGACCTGTCTGAAGTGAGTAGTGCTGTAGTAGGCTATTGTAGGCTACTGTACTGTACAAACCCTCCTGCCTGGCCTGTGTGCTGTGCAACAGTGACACTTGGTGAACAAAAATGCTATAACACTATTTTGCTCGGACACAGGGACACAGCCACACACATAGCTGTCTGGTTGCTGCCGCCTTAGGCGCCGTACACACATAAAGAACACATGTTCTGTGCTCCGTCCGTGTTTCATGGTCGCCTCAATGCTTTTCCAATGGAAGTCACGTGGTTTTACCAAACAATTGTTTGATTGGGGGAGGGGGGCAACCAAACACAAATGTTTGGTCAAACACGTGACTTCCATTGGAAAAGCATTGAGGCGGCCATGAAACACAGGCGGAGCACAGAACTTTTGTTCTTTATATGTGTACGGCGCCTTACAATGACAGTGTCTGCGTGTGTAGCCCGATCTCACCCAAACACGTATTGGCCACATTGAGGACATTCCACATTACACACACCCCAAATTACACCACATTACATCCAACCCCAAAATCTATATTACACAATTACTGTTTTGACCGTGACATAGGCGTGGCATTCAGACCATTATCTCAGTTGGGGAAATCGAACTTTGAGTGATTCACAATTACTGCAGGAGCTAAAAAAAATGTAGTAAATGAAATGACAATCTTAATAAAGCAATTAATGTCACAGAATAACACAGCTTTATTTATTTTTTGAAGTGCACATCGAGGGGGGGCAGTTGATTAATGATACGATATAAAAATGTACATTCAAAATATGGCCTCCACTTAAAAATTATTCGTCAGGTGCAGGATTGAAAAGGGACGAAAAAACTAAAACTAACACTAAAATTAAGATCCCTTTGAAGAATATTTGCATAATGCACAAGTGTCAGTGATTTTTAAGAATAAAAACTAAAACTAATCGTTTTCACAAAAATTAATACTAAATGAAACTAACTGAATTAAAATAACTAAAGCTAAACTATAATGAGAAATCCCAAACTATTATAACCTCCACGTGTGGGCTGTTGTGGACAGGAAGTCACAGCTGGCAAAGAGGAAATGGGAAACAACAGAGGAAATAGGAAAATGGGGGGTCCTCTAATATCAGAGCTCAAAACTTAATATAATAGTCTAAGCAATAACTTCCCCTATTATGCCATTCTTACATCTTGCAATAGTAGTGGTAATGGCAAACATAGTTAACAGTGGAGGACTGGAGGTAGTAGCCTACTCACTGTTTCTATAGCACTGTTTCTACTGTATATATATATATAATGTACATTTCAGTGTAGGCTCACCTTTAACTGTCCCACAGAACAAGTCATTTCTCTCCACAGCCACATTCCAACAATGGTGCGACCACAAGCATCTCAATCAATTTAACCTCTACCAATCTGTTTGACTCTAAGCCACAGTCGTAAAGCCAACAGCTCGGTGCTTTAGACACCGCAATGCCAAGCAGCGATAATGTTGGAGGGAATTAAAGGTTTTGTGACATTAATTTTCATTTATTTTTCTTTTTTGTTTTTCTTTTAGGTTTTATAATCTCAATTACACCCAGAAAACCTGAACTTTGAACATTCAGAGGATTTTCTGTGGTCTGAAGTTTTCTCTAGGGTTTGGAAAGGCTTTTGAGCTACAATGAAAACGGTAAAACAGTGAAAACAGTGACATCTGCTGGCAAATCCCATTCACATATATGGGATTTGCACCTTGTGACATCACAAAGGGCCGGAATATGACACCACGTGTTTGAGCCAGAAAATCCAGACCACAGAAAAACTACTGAATGTGAAAAGTTCCGTTTTTTTGGGTGCAATTGAGCTCAGAAAACCTAAAAAAATGAAGAAAAATTACAAAAACTTTTTTTTAATGTCACAATCCCTTTAAGCAAATGGCAGCTTTGAAATCAGAGGGTTTGTGGAGAAACTTTGTGAAATGCTGTGAAACAATACTATAGGGTTGAGTTTCCTCTGCCAAGAACACTTTATTTTTTATTATTGTGTAATTTTGTCGCATTGCAAAA
>OOFJ01140339.1:11014-22005 GCA_900323375.1 Benthosema glaciale
GCGTTAGCGTTAGCGACGGCCAATCAGGGGGTCCTTGGAACTTCCAGATCCACAGGAACATGCACTTATTATGAATATGTCATTTAGGCAGGCATATCTTTACAGCAGAGAAGGGCACGTGGCGTTTTTTGAGACAGCCTGTACAGTGTAGCGACTACAAATGGGGGTCCCCGTGGGAAAAAGTGCAGGGCTCCACCAGGGTGTGTGTTCCCATTTCATTATTATTATTTATACTATAACTCACTTTTCCCTTTCCCTTTTACTATAACTCACTTTTGTATTGTCTGCTGTGAAGGAATGTATACCCATTGTCTTTCTTGAGGTGACACTGCGTGGTTGTAAGCTGTACTTTCGAGGCAATTCAGTTCACACATCGTCACAATAGCCCTGCCAATGAATACTAATGAAGTGTGGTAAAATATAACTAAGCACACTATTTCATTACTAGCCTACTCAGACTGGTATCTGTCTACAACTGCAATTCAGGCTAACAATAACATTCTTTCTTGCAATGAGGATGACACCACAACTCCAGATTGACCAATACAATAGCTGTATAAACAAAACACACCCGTGTGAAGTGCTGCACATCCCTGGTGGGGTCCCCGGAACTTCCACACCCTCAACATCCCACAAGTTACCCAGACCCCACATGTTACCCCAGAACCCCCAAAAGAGTTACAACATTGAGGGGGCCACCCATGTGAAGCGCATTTGACTCACTAATACTGTACACACCCGTCATATCTGTTCACAGGGAGCTCCGCCGACTAATTATTACTCAGCGCATGCCGCACCCCCATGTGAACAGATCTGACGGGGACCCCCATAAGAGAACATGGCTAGCAGAGATTCTCAACCATTTCATTCAACCAGTTTCACATGCATTAGTCTATGGACCCCCATTTACTGACATTCAATTTATATTGTAGCATTAATGCTAATGAGATTGTACAGAGGCCCATTTGGTTACACTCTCAAGAGTTACAGGTCCATAACGGTCCATTTGTTCCACACTATCATTTAGCTGGAGACCCCCTCCTGGAACGCCCTCAAGGATGCGTGTCTGTGTGTCTGCGTGTCTGTGTGTCTGCGTGGCGCTAGGAGGAGGGGGCGCGAAGCGCCCCCGACCTTCTAGTTTTAGCAATTGGCCTACATTTTAAAGTATAGTACAGGGCTTAAATGGATAACCCTATCCACCACCCTTATGTTTGGGAGACTACTTAGAATTAGATTGCTTAATACTAAGCAAATATTAGGGACAGATATGGAATCAATGAGTGCCATGTAGTCACAATGGATGGATTCACCAGATCTTAGGAAAACACACGAAAACCCTGTACCTACTGTACATACTGTTGGTGGACTTGCTCTTCCTCAAGTGTCTGGTTATAAATCTAGTGCCCCAGACTCAGAGGAATATGTATTGATTTAAAATATTGTATGAATTGAATTCAATTGTATAGAGAGCATGGGTTATTGTGTTCACTTAATTAAGTTGTATACTATATTTATTTCCTGTATGATATAATGATAATTTGTGCCACTGGAAAAATAAATAAGTTCCTCTGACAAATCAATAATTCACCAGTCACCACTAATGGACTGACTGACATTGAGACTGATATGCATGAATGTGTCACATTGACACTCCTGAGATTTATGCACAAATTCTAAACAAGCAGCCACCACCTCAAGGTTCCAAGCTACGGCGACGAACTGCAAGCCACTTGTCAACGCCACAATTCAATGTTGATAAACGACGTCAATGTGCTGCTTCTCTGTCATGCTTTCCCCCATCACTTCATCCCTCTCACACTAATGGCAAGCAGCCTTGACCCAAGAACCCATGTATAGACCGTTTCAAATTCAAAATGACAAACAGCAACTGTTAACACATTCGTTCTCAAAAACGTCTGGAAACGTCTGAAGAATTAAAACCGACTGATTCAGAAAACGTCTTTTCCATTGATATCAAGCGATCGAGTAAAATCCGGACTATATTTAGCTTTTTTTTTTGTCTATACTGATTCCCGTAGCCTCTGTGATGTTCGCAACATCACCTTCATTCAGTTCCTTGTTTATGCTCAGAAAGAAAAGCTCTCCCTCTGTGCTGTCCGCAGCCTTTCCTCAGCTCGGCAGAGCTTGGCTTCGCTCCACCTTTCTGACAGCAATACGCTACTCGGGTGGAATATAAAAGCTTCTGGGGAAGTGTTGGATATCCAGTAAGGTGAAAACAACAGCGATTTCATTTTGGGGTTTTTTCCGTGTCCGCCAGATGAGGGTGCATTCAGAGTAAGCCCCGTAGCTGCTTAGGCACAAGGTTCTTCCATTTCTAATCAAATAAAGGCACTAATTGTGTTAAAGGTGCAGCACTGTTTGGGTGATTTGTCATTTATTAATTTCATGCATTTTTTAAAAAATATTTCTGAGCTTGTAGATCTGCCGTTTCCGGTGTGCGACACCCGTTCCCTCAGCTAAGTACAAATCAGGGCTCAACGAACGATGGGAGCTAACATACAAAGGTTAGCCACAATGCTAACACGAGAAAATATTAACCAACCGACCAGCAGCATGTGTAGGGATTTGGCTCGTCGCCTAGCAACATGAGGCCGTTTGGATGAAAGCGTATTGATCTCAGTTGGCCCCTTGCAGAGTTAACACCTTCTAAACCGTGACAACAGGTCAGCTCTGCCGGGATGAGAGCAGTGGGCCATCTTATCCCTTCCATTAGCTACCGCTGCTGGTGATTGATGTCTCCTGCCCCGGCTTGTCTTCGGGCCGGGGACCCGTATGCTAATAGTGATCCATGATGTGAAAGCAAAGCCCAAAAACCACTGTGGAAAATGAGCGTGCATCATGGTGGACAGAGCTTTGAGTTAAAACATATGAAACACAGTGATACAACATTGTGTGTGTGCGTGCGTGCCCAGTATAGAATCTTTTGTTAATCTTACCTGTAAAATATACAAATTTAGGAAATTGTACCAATATAGTCAAATAGGGAATTATTTGCTATAAGCCTTTGAAAAAAGTACTTTAATTTGTTCAACCTTTGTGCTATGAAGCATATGTGTACTGTCTGTACCATCTATTTTTGTGAGCAAATGATTGGTACAGTATATTGAGATGGAAGACATTATTACCTTCCAATTAATGCCCGATAATATTCTATTCGCATCATACAAATGTTCTAAATGAAACATTTCCAAAATACACTGCCCATGCACCCCCCCAAGCCATGCTAACCACCTAGTAATTTCCTTCAAATCAGGCTGTGGAACATCATCGTTTCTGATATAATTTAGATAAGTTCTTCAAAGCATTTCAATGGCTTGCTGACAGGAAGTTATTACACAGTGAAATACGGAGTGTTATGTAGCTCTGAGAGTGGTCAAATGGGTCCACTTGGTTCCATGTTGAACACTCTCAGAGTTACATTAACACTGTGGACTTTGCCGTGTAGGAATAAGTAAGATATTGGTACACTGGCGCATGATACCCATCTGTCGCTCAGGATGATCATTATCTCTCCTCCCCCGGTAATTATGATCAACCGGGTATTCACACGATGCTTGTGCAATCAGTGGCGTGACACAGCTGTCTGTGCCTTCCATTTCAACCCCCTAATAAAGTAACACTGCTTACAGCTCAAGTGTCGGCCGCGATAATCAGCAACAGATAAGGGAGATGCAGATAATCAATGGACATCAATCATCTATCTTTTGAACGCCATCTCAGTGAGCGGGGGTCGCGGTCCAAAATGTTCTAAATGTCGTTGGCCATTTAAAGCCTTTGTTATAGGCGGTAGGAGGCAGGGTCACGTCTTGGACATGCTTTCCAGGAGAAAGAGGGATCTACAATATAGATATAGCTGTACTGTAATTATGTTGCTTTCAGTGCTGAATGTAGAAAATCAACTTATCTTCATCTGAATGATGAAGATTATGCGGGTAGGCTCAGGAGCTCCAACTTCTTCCGAACAAAACAGATTTCTGACGTTCAAATGTATCTGTAATTGGCAAAGTCTGTCAATTCACTCTGCTGGTTACCTTTTTATCATCAGTCAATCAAAGGTTACAATTTGAAATGGAAGTGTCAGGTTTTCGCTGCACATCCCACACTTCATTAGCGAGATCATTGAAGTGCTTCGTGTAGAGAGAAAGAGTGTGGGGGGGTTGAGGGGGGCGGATGCTGGGTGATTAACCCACAGGATGTATTTATTACCAATCTACTGTAATTAAACAGTCTACATATCTTATTCAAATGTATAGCCTTGTAATTCATTTTGTTTTAAAACTTGCGTGTGTTTTCTGACAGTGTTGCTGTCCATGGTGCTGAACGGCCTTGTGAGCTTATAGTGGGATGGATTCTCCCCTCAGGCCAATAAACTGGGCCTATCAAATTGGCTAGGCAACACATCAAACATGCAGACAAACAACAACACAACAACCTAAGTGTCTTATTTTCTCTGCAAGCAGTCGGTGCTGCTGTTCAAACCACTGCACAACATTCAGTGAAGGCTAGGTATAAAACAAGCAAGTCTACATGCACGCTATACAAATATAGAGTTAGCCACCATGGGATTTTCCCTGCTCTTCAGTAATAGCCCCCAAACATCCTGTCATCACTCACTTCAATCCTTGTGTACTTAGTTGACCCCAAGCAGAATATACTCCCACAATATAGGGCATAGCAGTGGCCGTGATTTCCTGGTTCCAATGAAAAATTGGCCATTCATATTTAAAAAAAAATACCCAAACGTATTTATATAAATTATTTAAAGCCTAGAACCAAGCCATCCTTTTTCCTGGTCACTCATGACCATAAAACCTTCTGTGAAATAAATAACTAAGTAAGCAAGCAAGTAAATAAGTAAATAAATAAATATGATATACTACCTTAAATAAACACCCTTTGTTTAGCGTTTTTCATTTTTCTTTCTTCACAGAATTAAAGGTGATCCTGGATGGCTTGATTGTAGGCTTAAAATAATTGATATAAATATTGTTGTAAAGCTCTATGAGTCTTCTTTTTCAGTGGAACCAGAAAACCACACCCACTGCTATGCCCTATAGCAAATCTATTTACGGAAAGTTCAGTCCATCATAGCTTAGTTTATCATATTTAGTTTTGGTCAATGAAAAAGGTACTTGAAAAATTGTCATCATAGATTTAGTTAATGAAAACACTCACTAACATTTCTTACCATCAGTAGAGATCCAACAGGCCATGTAATTCCTCTAACCACATATCAGTCTTAACTTGTCACTCTAGTCAGTTGTCAACACGTGCCAGCCGTGATCAACCGCACAGAATGCAGCCTATCTTGGTATAGGTCAGTAGACGGCTACTGACAGCATTCAATGCTCTGATTAAACAGGATTTTGTCCCTTTCTATGTGTTGACGGCATTCGAAACAGGTGTAGCTCAGGAGAAATTTGACGCTGACGATCGGTCTAGTAGTTTGTGAAATTAGCTCATAACACAAAGGCAAAAAGTGTGAATGCCTGTCTCTGGCATGTGTCCTCACCTTACCCTTTTTGTTACTAGGGTTACAACTTATCTGTACTTATTCTCTACCCTTATATTACCTGGATCTTTGTGTCATCCCCACTGCAGTGCTGCTAGACCAGTGAATTTCCCTCAGGATTAATAAGATCTCTCTCATCCTATCCTACACAGACAATTGCTGGAACAAGGCGGCAAATCAGAATCTTTTCTTGAATGATTTCTTTGCAGGGCCAAGGTTTTGATTTTACAGGCCGCATTTTTATTTTTCAAAGCTCACACATGAAGCAGTAAGCTAATTTACGTTATTGAAAGATTGACTTTGTGATTCTTCTTCCCCTTTAACTGAAATCAAACTGCTGTGGTTTTATCCATTCATTGGGTAACTCTGCCTCCAACTGTCTGTTAAAGACAGCCTGTAGTTTACTCCTCCTGCCAGTAATTAAATAGTGAATCAGATATAGGCTTATCTAATGACAGATGCTGCCACAGAAAAGCTTATGAAAGATTGATGTACAAAATATCCAGTAATCTGGGATTGTGTCTGGTTATCACATTAAAACACATCAAGCTAAAACAATGTTTTTGCTCTTCGCTTTTGAAAAAAACATTTAGCCATAAATTGAGTGTTATTGGAAAAGTAACGTTCATCCCTCTCATTAGGGAACCATGCGGGTGTCTTCTACAGAGTAAGATCCATTTCATCTAGGGCCAAATAAAGATGATTCTTGATTCAGATTCTGCCAGTCTGATACAGGACACAGTAGCAGCCACTATTTGACTCCATTTAAAATCTAGCAGATCTGCAACAGATTGCCATTTTCCTTTATTTGAACTTAAATAAAGTCATTTACATTATAGTATTTAACAGTTACTTGTTTTCTTTTTGCGATGCGTTACAACGTGTTGTGAGCTCGTAGATCTTTTCTATTAAACTTCTAGTATGACATGGCCAGAAAAGAGAGGTTCATATGGTTGATGTCCAACTCAAGGGCAGCGTGATGGTAGCAGCTGAGAGCGTACGACAATTCTCACTGACATTCCCCGCCGTGGTGTCCTCAGCCAATCCTGGAATTTAAATGAGATTTCCAGATCACAAGGCCTATTTTTCTTTTTCTGTAACGTCTTAGCTACCATTTCTCCCAGATATTTTGGCGATGTCATTGTTGGATTTGTTTCCATAGAAGAGTTGGCATGAAAGTAAAAGAACAAGGGCCCATGCTTTTCATTTCTGAACTGGAGCATAACTAGATCATCTCAAGTTTAACCATGAAAAATGAGCCCATACTGGTGGTATTACATGTTTAGCCTATAAACTGAATGTATAATTTATATTACTGCCAAGTTATACAATTATTTATGTTTTGGAATAATTACCTGATTATGCTTTTTGTATTCAAACTGGTGATAAACCTATCGTAAACTGATTCTCTCAAAAAATGACTTTGACATTAAGTGCGTTGTATACGACTGACAAAGGTCCTTAAATGTTTGCTCATTTTATGCACCCTTTACTTTGAGCACAAAGCACTGTCTTCCTTGATAGTTTATGCAGCCAGCGAGTCTTGTTCTGCCAGTTTTCCATTAAGTCGTCATATACTTCATGGACTATTCTCAGCTACAATTCTCAGATCGATCCACGCTTGGACAGTAGACACAACAATAACGTATAACGTTGCCCCAAATAAATCAAAGGTGAAGTAAGGTTCACTGTGTTACCTATCTGAAGCAGGTTACACGCCTCTGTGAGATCATTTTCATACTGAAATGAATAAAGATCAATGGCTTTCTGGAATGTAGGAAAGATTGTATGTGAAAATGGAACAAGACGGGCTATGATAACAGTGTGGCTCCCATGTGGCTCTTGGACTTCACGTGACCAGTCTATGACATCATGTCATAATACTGTATGATACATCTCAAACTTCGGTCAAGGTTTCATCCCAGTCTGACCAGCAGAAAAGAAAGCCATCGCAGGTTGTTGCAGGGACACTGACAAAGCCAGTGACGTAGTGTTAATTATGACAGCAAATTTTGTGTAGCCATAATCTTTCGACTAAAATTAAATGTAGTTGTAGTCCTATTGTAGTCATCTAAAATGTTTTAGTATTAAGACTGATTTTAGTCGACTAAATACCTTAAGAGTTTAGTTTCGTTTTGTTGAATGAAATGTATTTTGGCGGGCCTTGATGGCGTTGTACAACACCGGAGTGCACCCAAACATAAGATGAATTGTCTTTTATTTCTAGTTTCTATTCCCTCCCTAACATTTTAGTCAAGTTTTTATTTGTTGACGACATCGTCAATATATTTAGTTTTAGTGATCATAGCTTAGTTTTTATTTTGTTTTTATTTTGTTTTCCTCAGTGAAAAAAATGTGACGTGACTTCATCATTCTGCTTTTCTGCTTGTCTTTCACAGGGGCTCAAACCGATGGATCATAACGGGCTCTCAGATCCATATGTCAAGTTGCACCTTCTGCCCGGGGCCAGCAAGGTATGTACAGTGTTCTCTATTAGTCCTTAATGATCCGTTCATGATGCTAGCGTACATATCCACCGTCTCTGTATCACTCACAGCGGACCTTTCCCCGGCCTAAATAATGAATAGTGGAATCCCCAGTTTCATGTCATTGTACGACCTAGAATAGCTCAGATGTGTTTCCTCAGCAGAGGTCTCTCATTCGTCCTCTCTTCCCCTCTCGTTTTATTGCTTTGGCAGTGTATTCTTTCTGGCACATGCTCAGGCTGTTGTTTTCTGAGCTCCACTAACTGTCTTACCACTAAAAACCACTAACCTGCCTGCAGGAAACAGCTTCCTGCAATGATACAGAGAAGATGGACAAGTGTAGCTGATGTTTTATGTGTGTGTGCGTGTGCGCGTGCGTGTGTGTGTGTGTGTAAACGGCTGAACCTGAATACACTGGAGAAGTGGCACAGTGCATGGTGAGATGAGTTGGTTAGGCTGAATATATTCTCAGTAGATGGATTAAGCCATGGCCAGTCAAACAATGCCCACTTTATATCACCTTTAAGTGCAATGCACTGAATGCACTGAGTGCAACATTGAAGAAAAGACTCATTTTCTCTCGAGAAAAGTGAGAACTTGTGTGGGAGTTGTCAACAATGACTCTAAAGGCCACTCACACAGACTGCCAAGATTTCTCGAGAGAAAATAATAAATGTATTTAATACGTCTGGCACTGGACCATTTCGGCACACTTGCTTCGAAGTCTGCCGATGTGCCAAATAGACAGTATATGTTATAGCAGTATGTGTAATAAGCTGTAATAATAACAGCTTTGGGTAACATTTAGAAGTGACAGCCATGCATATACTGTGCCATGCACACAGAACCTCAACTGTACTATGACTAATGTACTGTATGACCAAAGTACACACTTTGTGTTATGACCCTACACTACACAGTTATACATACTGTCGCTGCCATTCTTATATTTACTTATTGCCATTATTTATTGCTACTGTATATTAATGCTGTTAATCTTTATTATTCTTTGTTGCCGGTTATCAATGCTACAGCAAAGTTGACAAAGCAAAACCTAACAATTTACTTAACAATAAAAGTCTTGAATCACATGCACTCTCACCTAACCCTACATGCAATGCAAATCATGGTAAGTGACAATGCAATTACAGGGCCCTTTTGATTTACAAACGACACACCCCCTAACACACGTGTCTTGCCAAATTGCCTGGTCTGCTGCATTCCTGCCCCCAAATATGGGTACAGCGCATATGCATTTACAATATGTATTGAAACTTTACAACAAAAAGCCTTAAAATGTTATTTCTTTTGAAAATATTATATTATACTTAAGGACCAGGTGTGTGTGTGTGGTCCTTTAAGATCATCATCATCATTTTTCGACCGCGGTCGAGACCATGGATTCCACAATGCCACGCCAGACTTTCCGGTCCTTCATTGCCATCCCCAGTTCCTGATAATCTTACTTTTCAACATATCTTCCTATAATTGGTCCTCACTAATGTTCATGATAAAATACCACACCGTTTTTCTGCTCAGTCATCGATAGGCAGATTTAGTTTTAAACGAGAGAGTGAGTGAGTGAGTGAGTGAGTGAGTGAGTGAGTGAGTGAGTGAGTGAGTGAGTGAGTGAGTGAGTGAGTGAGTGAGTGAGTGAGTGAGAGATTATCGTTATTCTAACGGTGGCTTCCAGTATCGCATTGCAACTTTTCAGGAATAGAAAGCCTGTAGTTTCTATTACCTTGGGTTCCCCATCGATTTGTGAAAAAACGATGTTCTTGAAAAGTTTATTCATTCTGTCCGTCGTGTGCCAGGATACACATTTCACTACCAACATAATAAAAAGTCATGTTTAACTTTCACATTATGCAATTCCAAGGTTGTTAACTGATCAAGACAGTTTGTATGACAGTGTTTACTTGCCATCTCCTGACCTCAAAGTGCTGTCAATTGACAATATAATTGATCTGCTCCCTCGGTCTGCTTCTTCCCCTGCTGCCAGCAATCCACTTAGCAGCTGCCAAGAAATGCCAATGAAATAAGCAAGGTGTCCGCCAACAGTTTCTCTCCTCTCCTTGAAATCTGTTTGCCACACATGTGTGTTCTGGGGTCGGCATGAACATAGTTGTACGGACTTCATGTGCTTACAAATTACTCGGTAAATGTTGTGGGATAATATTATACGGGAGAGAGGACGTGGAATCCGCACATCAACAGGTGGTTGCTGGGCTAAAGAGACTTCAGGCTGCAGATGGATGGAGCCCGCACACCATATTACATTATATAATAAGTACTCATTATTCATCTGTATTCATCTGACCTGATGAGGATCCACACGATGGAAACGTCAGACGAATAATAAATAGGTCTTTTTTTGTACCTGTGGTGTGCAGGCTTCATCCACCTTAAGGGAGAATATTATATTTCCCATTATATTTTATGATATGCCATGTCCTTGCAGAGGATTAGACAATGCGATTACCGATTACTTCCCTTTCATGATCTCTAGCAGTGATGTTACACAGTAATGGTGCGTGTCACATCGCTGGCTCAGGAGGTAGAGTGACAGTCTTGGCGGCAGAAGGTTCTCGGTTCGACCCCCGGGCTCCATGTCGAGGTGCCCTTGAGCAAGACTTTGAACCCCTGAATGACTTGCCTGGTTGCCTCCATCATGCGCGTTTGAATGAGTGAATGTAACGCACTTTGGACAAAAGCGGACCATTAAATGGTTTGCATTTCTCATCTGCTTTTTTAATCAGGTCTGTGTCCTTGACTCCTTGTACGGTATATGCTTATTGTGTGTGTGTGTGTGTGTGTGTGTGTGTGTGTGTGTGTGTGTGTGTGTGTGTGTGTGTGTGTGCATGTCTGAATTTGCATGCACACGCAGTGCCGTTCCTATGAGAGCGAAATACTGATTGAGAGATAAACAATCTGAGAGAGCCTTGTTATCTGGAACACGTCCATCAGTCTAG
>OOFJ01140340.1:2376-15582 GCA_900323375.1 Benthosema glaciale
GGAAGGAAGAGCGAGGGAGAGAGAACGAGGGAGAGAGAGAGTACGAGAGAGCACAATAGAGTACGAGAGAGAGAGAGAGAGAGAGAGAGAGAGAGAGAGAGAGAGAGAGAGAGAGAGAGAGAGAGAGAGAGAGAGAGAGAGAGAGAGATATGAGACATCAAAGGTCTGATGATTGAATAAAACGACCTGTCACTATACAGTACACATATGATTTGTGTTTACTTTATATGGCTGTGTAGGAGACAGGCTATAGGTCTAGAATTTGATCCTTGTACTCCTTGTATTGTTCCTGATCTGTGATATGTTATTGCTGATGATACAGCACTTTTCAAGTGCTGCCTGACTGTATTGATACAGCAGTGGCACTATTCAAGTAAAGTCTATTTTCGTAGATTTTCGAGAGATTCTTGATAATGCATCCATCACCATCTGCTCTTCATTATTAACAAATGGTTGTAAGGCTGTATAACTCAGTTAATAATGTAATCAAAAAACATCAATAACCAACTAAGTATTGTACGACACAAATACAGATTGTATTCACCCATGAACAGATTATATTAATGGGTGCCTAACTTAAACTTAAGGTGCAGAGGCATCATCCTCATGGTCACATACAGTAAGACAAAGATTTAACTATTTGGTCATGTGCAGCATTGATATGCTTGGTGTTGTCCTGAGGAAGCTTATAAGGAATGTTCCTCTGCATCCATGGGAGCCGGTACAGTGTACAGGGGAACATTTCAAGATCATCTGTAGAGTCTATCAAGTATCAGGACATTCTATCTCAGAATATCAGTGCATACACACCCAGGAACTGAATCTTGGTCACAGGTGGACCTTTCAACAGCCCAACACACAGGTCATAAAAAACAGTAATGGTTCTGAATGCAAAATAAGGTTCTGCCATGGCCATTGCCGTTTACAGAACCCAGTTCAATAGAAAAGGTCAGCTAAAAGAATGTTCTGACGTCTGATGTCTCCCTTTATCTGACTCGTTCTGCCTTGTTCTTTGTCTTTCTCCACCACTCAGGTGAACGAGGGAGAAGATGACACAGACCTTCAGATATTCTGTGTTTCCTGTAGTCACCCCGTCAACCCCAAGGTGGCGCTGCGTCACATGGAACGATGCTACGCTAAGGTTAGTAAGTCTGTCTGTTTTTTATTTGAAACTAACATAAATCTAAAGGCATTTTCATTAACTGACATACAATGTCATCCAATGTAAAAATGATTAAAATAAATACCATGCTACACTATGCATGGTAAAAATGGTCAAATGTAAAAAACAAAAATAATTAAAATTGTTTAATACATCTCGAAAGGTTTGCCTCACTTTGAAATCTCATGTAAAATAAAATGCTAACCAGTTATGTGTTCAGTGTTGTGCTCATCCTGACTGTTTGTTGTTTTCAGTATGAGAGTCAAACATCATTTGGTTCCATGTACCCAACACGCATAGAAGGGTAAGCCAAGAGAATGGACTCAAATATACATTATGTACATATCTGCTAACTTCAATGTAGGATCCTGCTTTTCTAATAAAATCTGCTTCTCAAGTTCTCTCTTCAACTGTCATTCTGCCCCTTGTCGTCTCTCTGTCTCCCTGCAGTGCGACCAGACTGTTCTGTGATGTTTATAACCCCCAGAGTAAAACATATTGTAAGAGACTACAGGTTCTCTGTCCGGAACATTCCAGAGACCCCAAGGTAAGCCATCTCCACTAGTAGAGATACAGCCAGGACACATGGTAGAATAGACTAGATAGAAGAAGTTTATAAACATGTGAATTAGTGAACACAAATAAAATAAAAAGCTTAGTGCACAGCATTTGCTGATACAAGGTGCTGACAACTGCAAGGTAATCAGAGACCATACAGTTAACAGGGGTTCTCAACCCATGGTTCGCGACCCCTCGGGGGGTCCCGAAATTATTTTGGGGCGTCCCCAGATGTTTATTTATATTTTTATTATTATTATTATTTTTGCAACCGAATGGCTGAAAAATGAAAATTGAGAGTTTACATAGTACACATAGTCCATGCATAAACTTTCCTTAATGATTATGATTATATCTGGTTTTAGTATATATTTTCTCTATTATTCAGGTTATTGTAGCGATCGACATCGAATTGGGTGTGGGGAGGGGGGCGTGGCGGGGGTCGCGAGACATGGCCAAAGCATTTCCGGGGGTCCCCAGCCAAAAACGTTGAGAACCCCTGCAGTACAGTACTAGTGACCGCACATTCAGGTCTGCTAAATGCTTTTAGTGTAGTGTGAAATGACAGGAGCAACGTCTTAAGATTGATGAAGCATCTTGTCTGAAACTTAAGCATGTTCATTGTTCATTAGTTTCGAGAGGATGCTAATAAACATGTCAATTAGTTTGATCATATGAATGGAGCGTCTCTGTTTGACCAGAGGATGTGAGCTGAGTTGAGAGCAGAGAAAGCCACTACTAGACCCTCACGAGGCTGCCCTTACACTCAACACCCACTCCTCCCAAAAAGGAAAACAAGGAGCTGCATTGTTGTGTTGCTGCAGGAGCTGTTTGTAGTCCACTGATGCCATGATCACACTGTCCATCACTGACAGTTGATTTACCCTGAACTCTATGACCTCCTCTCTCTGGCTCTGCTGACAACTCCAGAAATCCATTAAATCAATGTTGCTTTAGTCTCTGTAACTGCATAGCCAGCTCTTCAGCAGATGACAACGGTGTATTTGCTGAGAGTTTAATAAATAATGTGTGACACAGCTGTAGGCTGAGAATCAATCATCGAGAAATCAAGGAACATGTGTATGCTGCCCTTACACAGCCTTGTGTGATCTTCACAGAGCTCTGCTCATCTGGTGTTAATATCTTTCATGAAGTGTAAGTGTAAAATCAAACTCTGTTTGTGCACTCTCCACTGCCGCTTGAGAGCTGCCGAAGTCAACTCTGTCGCCTGTTAGTGTAAATTTCTCCGAGAGTGTCATCTCCTGACGTGATCCTTCATGTCATCACATAACACTAGACTATAAACAGATACTGTAATGTGGTGGATGTGGTTACAAAATCACACAGCTCTGCTCAGCTCCACTCACATGCTCCAAACACGCACATCACACAAACTTCCTGTTGGTGAAGATGTCTGCCCACATGGCGTGTGTGTGTTTGTTTGTGTGCGTGCGTGCGTGCGTGCGTGCGTGCATGCGTGCGTCTGTGTGTTATAGGTGCAATCTACTTGTGTTTCTCTATGGCAGCCTATGAAAAGTACATAGGTTGGTTGTTAGAGGCTTCCAACAACTTGGGATGCCAAAAAAGCAGATAAACGGCTTGCACAATTCTGTGCAATCTCTTATTGGTATAGCAGCCAAATATGGTGAAGATGCTGTTACTTCATCTTGTACCCCTGAAGGGTGTTTGGGTATTTGTCCAAGATTTGCTGACTGCATTTTGTACAGCACTTTGTAAACATGTGTGTCCTACTGTCTGTATTTAATCTCTTATGTAGTCATAAATAAAGTGTGTGTGTGTGTGTGTGCGTGCGTGCGTGCGTGCGCGTGCGTGTCTTTGCAGGTTCCAGTAGACGAGGTGTGTGGCTGTCCGTTAGTGAAAGATGTGTTTGAGGCGACTGGAGATTATTGCCGTGTGTCGAAGAGGAAATGTAACAAACATTACTGCTGGGAAAAACTCAGACGAGCTGAAGTCGACCTTGAGAGAGTCAGAGTGGTAGGACAAAAATACAACACAACACAACACAACATTATTTAATAGACAATGAACTTTATTAAAGATGGAGTGCTGTGATTTTTGTATTTTCTTTCTCCAGTTTTGTCTCAGACTGATTATAGAAATGACTAGCAAGCAAACGTTTAATAATTAATATTATGTTAAATATGTTGACAACTTGTGTCTGATGAGGTTCTGCCAGCCTCTCACTCTCTCTTTCTCTCTCTTGCAGTGGTATAAGCTGGATGAGTTGTTTGAACAGGAAAGGAACCTGAGAACAGCCATGACTAACAGAGCTGGTCTGCTGG
The DNA here is from genome assembly GCA_900323375.1 of Benthosema glaciale. Lineage (NCBI taxonomy): Eukaryota > Metazoa > Chordata > Actinopteri > Myctophiformes > Myctophidae > Benthosema > Benthosema glaciale. The sequence goes on from OOFJ01140340.1 coordinate 6,400, forward strand.
CTTTAATGTTACATCAAACTATACAACATGACCCTGTTACTACTGACCTGAGATCCGCTAAAGACAGATAGAAAGACGGACAGATATACTGATGTTTTTTTCTCAGTATTGCGTTTTTGTGACCTCAGTCCTCCTTTCTCCAGCCACGATAAAGACAGTTCTGCCATCTTGAAGGACCTTTCAGTTTGTAATTTACTTGATGAGGAAGAGAGGAGGCTCCCCAAGCAGCTTGGAGTGAGGCCACATCAAGTGGATCCTTTGTGGAAGTGATGTGTGAATTGAAATCAGTTGTGTTATTGGATTCTGCAACTGACCATCTACTTGGGCTATGGGATCTAAACTCTACGCTCTCCAGGAGATACTGTGACAAAAATCACAGCACTTGCAGAATACAAAAGGATAATCTTGTATTTTAATCATGTAACCATGTGTATTTACTTTAGTTGAATGATAATGGCCAGAACTAAGGTTAATTGTGCTATACATGATTTACACAGAGGAATCCACTCCGCCCACATGCTCCAGAACTGATGGACCATCACTATCAGCAGACAGATACAAAATCTGTAGAATGAAAGTGTCCCACTTCATTACATTGGAAGAGAAACACTGAATTTTGCTGTATATCTCTGGAAAAACAGTGGCCAAAGCAGCTGAAACAGTTCATTCATTCAGCTGTTTTATTAGTTGTAAATTTCACATGGTAGAATATAGGTTTGTTGTACTTCAACACGGTTCATGTCTTAATTTTTTATTAATAAAACGTACTCCCCCTCTGTAAATAGAACACTCATTATAAATGAATGAATGAACAAAATAATGTTTGTGAATAATAACAATATGGTCCCCACCTCTTTGTGGTATTGTTTTGCTCACATTTGCAGTTACTCATCCTGACTATTAGGAGCAGTGCCATTGATATACAGTTCAGAGTTAAGAGTTTTGCTCAGGGACACTTCGACATATACAGATCGCGGGGGACCTTCTGTTTTCCTAGATGTCCTCTTTAACCATTCAGTTATGGTGGCCCGCCAAAAAACGCCCATGTGTCCTCCTTGTGTACATGAATCTGTACATGTAAACATGTTGTAAAGTTTTATTCATGTGTTGTTCCAATGGTTATGACAGTGTTATTTTATTTATATAATTATATGGTTCTTTTTTTTATCATGACGGAGGATTATTTTTTGTATAATATTCTTGTACCCTGGAATGTTGTTTTGTGGTAGTTGTAATTGAACATGGTGCTGTACTTTTACTATTTATTAAAATTTTATATTTATCTCTATGGCTACTGTAGTCTGTTGCATGTGTGGGAGAGCTGGCTTGTTAAGTGGCCAAGCCCGAAGGGACTTTGGCCTGTTTTTGTCTGTTGTTTTCTTTTTTTTCTTTCTTCTTCTTCTTGCAGTTCTGGCCTAACCGTGCAGTTGGTTTTCGCAAAACTTGGCAATATGGTAGAGAGCTATGCTAAACATTGAGGACGTGAATCCCACAGCCATTGGCAAAAGGGTGGCACTATAGCACTCAATTAAAAATGCAAACTTTGAGCAGGCATAGCTCATGAACTGTTTGACTGTCAGCAATAAAACTTCGATACACATCTCCTCATGCCGAAAACGTTCATGTTCTGAGTTTTGACCTCTGATCTTTTAGTTTAGACCACCAACTATTTTGAATGATAAATATTTTTTTCTGTGTGTGCTCCAGGCCAAACTGTGCAGTCATATTTTACAAAATGCATGAATATGGTAGATGGTTATATATGTCAACCTGCTTAGGAACGAAGCCCACAACCATTGGCCAAAGGGTGACATATTATAGCACTCAATTGAAAAATGCATGAACCGTTTGGCTGCCAGCAAAATCTTCCATACACATATGTGCCTCCTCACGAGGAACAAATGTGGAATGGCGACCTTTGAGCTCACCCACCATTTTGAATTACCGGTAGGCCTATATGAAAAACATTCTCCATAAAACCTTTGATTCTGTGAAAAAAAGATTATTGACTAATTATATGATATACTACTTATTATTTAATAAATTGTTCAGCTGTTTTCATTTTCATTTTTTCACAGAATCAAAGGTTTATGGTCATGATTCACCTGGATGGCTTGATTCTAGGCTTAAAATAATTGATATGTTTTTGTAAATCTATGGGATAAATGAATGGCTGATTTTTCAGTGAAACCAGAAAACCACACCCACTGCTATGCCCTACATTAGTCACTTTCAACAACAGCATTTGCCAGTTTGTCTCAGGCAGTCTGTCTTGTAGACTGGCAGGCAGCCCAGGTCTGTGCTCCTAATTAGGACAGTTCTGCTCAGATCGGAGGCAAATTGGTTTTATACAGTCAGTCAATTCAACAGTTTTTATTGGCATGACATTTTACAAGTGTCTGAACAGTCTCTGAACAAGGCTGAAGCCTTGCCTCCCATAAGTGTAAAAGCAGGCAAGCAAGGCCTGCCAAAACACATTTTAGTATACTAAATCAACTGAAGATTTAGTCAACTAATATCTTATGAGATTTAGTCTACTGAATATAGACTCAAGGTATAACATTTCAGATGACTAAAATATGACTTTGACTACGTTACATCAAAACACTGATTCAAGTGACTGTTAGTTTATGTTAAACGTAACCTCACATCTTTCACCAGGGAGGAAAGCCTGGTATTCATTCTAACACTAAGCCAAACAAAAAACTAAAAAGCTGATAAAAAACCGTTACAGACGTATTTGTATTTCTACATTAGGGCATTGATACTTTTACTTAAAGTCAAACATTTGAGTGCTTCTTTCATCACTGGGAAATTGGTGAACATCTACATTCTTTGTGATCACATTGGTTCTCAAAGGTTAATTGGGTCCAGTGACTCCCAGGGGCCCCCTTTGGGGATTGAACCCAGAATCTTCAGATTCCCAAGAGGCCATCTATCTCCTAGAGAGAAACTGCCACATCCCATATGTATCGGTGTAGGCCTACATATGGGAGTAATATATATGTTTGTTGGCTCTTTGATATTGCAGTAACAAGACCATTCATCAGCTTCAGTTTCATAATGTTCCAGCTCCAATTTTGTCTGCTGTCTGTATGATGCTGCTACTGTGTAGCCTACCGTAGGCAAAATAGCAGCAACTCCCAGATCAGGTCTGCTGCCACTCAAAAGACATATCTGTTTGCCGTTGCCTTTGATTGAGTTACTTTTTTGCTTTTCTTTATCCTCTGCACTGTAATTGTATCTGCTCTCTTTTAACAATTTTTATTTAATGCATCCATGTTTTCTTTGCTTGTGTATGCTGAATTGCCTTGTTCAAATATGCTACAAATAACATTGCTGTGCCTTGCCTTTGAGGGCTATATGAGTTCTCTATCCTGATTCGATGAAATTGGTACCCTGATCTGAAAAGAATATTTTCTGGGCTCACAAATACTCGTTATGATGACTATGGGAATCTAGTCATATTAGTATTTAAATATTAAGGTTGAATATTAACCTTAATATTAACCTTTTTCTTATCTGGACGATAAAGGCCAGGGAATACTTCAACAGAAGAAGTGAGATTTGTGTGTGTGTGTGTGTGTGTGTGTGTGTGTGTGTGTGTGTGTGTGTGTGTGTGTGTGTGTGTGTGTGTGTGTGTGTGGGTGTGTGCGCGCGCGTGTGTGTGTGTGTGTGTGTGAGTGTGTGTGTGTGTGTGTGTGTGGGTGGGTGGGTGTGTGGGGGTGGGTGTGAGTGTGTGCGCGTGTGAGTGTGCGCGTGCGTGCTTGTGTGTGTGTGTGTGTGTGTGTGTGTGTGTGTGTGTGTGCGCGCGCGTGCGTGTGTGTGTGTTTGTGTGAGTGAGAGAGAGTAGTTTGTGTGGGGCTCATTAATCAGACAGAGCCTAATCCCATAGTCTGGGGGGACAGTTGTGATGGTAATGGTTCTAATGGTTGCCATGGGGATGATGGGGCAGAGCAAAGCGAGCAAAGCACCCAACCGACTTTTTACAATCCGGACACTTTCGATGACGCATGCGCAGAGCAGCGCGCAGAGCCAGCTGTCCTCATGATCTCCATGAACGGTGGGTAAAAATATAAATAAAACTCAACTATAAATAGAGAAGACAGTGCTGGTGTACACTATATGTGCTGCATGACGAGCTGTCAGAGTCATGACTTTAGACGCTGTCTGTGTGTGTCAACGTAAAGAAACTGTGGTTTACACTGCTTGCTTAGGGCGCTAACACACAGAGCTAGCTGTAACGGTTAACCCCCTTCCCCTGGTCGGCCCACCGGACAGACAGGCACTGAGCTGAGTGAGGCTGCATGATGTTGATGATAGGTAATGTATTTCACAACGGTAACAACTCTTATTTACTAATGTTCTGTCATGGCTCTGGTGTTTGTGACAGCTGTGTTTAATAACAGACAAATAAATAAACACCTATCATTTCACAGTGATACAAACCGCTATATCTGTAAAACGCTTGGTGTTTATTATTCATCTCTGGCGTGGGGTTACATTTGACACACTTCTTCTAAATGTATAAATCAACACTGGGGATTTTTTTTACAGTGTGTGTGTGTGTGTGTGTGTGGTGTTTCCCTCAATCATCATCATTACACTGTGGCTGGTTGGTTAGCCTGGCTAAGCTAACTAACTAGGCGAGGCTAACAGCACTAGCGTGCTGCCTGCGAGCAGCTGCAGCTGTCACTAAAAATGACTCGCATAACCACACACAAACCAGTCTGCACATGCACAATACACACCACCGCCACAAACCACACGCACACACGCATCTGGATAAACTACTCTACACAGTGACACAACCACATATAGCCTACAAGTAACATGCACACACAGGCTGTCCAGTGTCGTGACATGATACAATTTGGTGGCAGAAGGTGAGGAATGGATTTTCTGACAATAAATTGCAATAAAACTATGCAATTAATATCTGTACTTTGTCCTCACTCATTTGCCAATACAGAGGCAAATTCTATACCCACCAAAACTATGTTGAACCTGGTGGTGTCCCTATTTTTGCTAAGAATCCATGGGTGTGCACTGAGACTTGCTCATGAGTCATTTTTTGGCCACAGAAAGTTTGTCAACCACTGGACTAAACAGAATTTTGAATATTGTATGTATGTAATATTTTATGAGCTTACCGAACTGTTCAAGCGGTTCTATCTTAGTTATTATATAGACATTACTGACATCCATTTATCAAATAAAAATTAATTGGACAACATTAACAACACGACTATATACAGTCTACATATACTATACACAAACGGCCGGGTACACAAGTCAAAACCTCACATCATAACCTCTGTCATTTTGTGTAGTGGAATTGCAGATTTGATTGCTGGCTGTGCATTATTTTGTACACATGTTTGCATGAGACTGTACAGTTAAATGTGGTGATGTGATATTGTCCTACTTGACAGCTGTGGCCAGTGGTCCCAGTAGCAACCCCCCCACCACCAGCCAGGGCAAGAAACACCGTAAGAAAGGCAAGAAACACAAAAAACAGTCAACAGACCAAGTCCCTTCCCCGGACAATCGGTAAGCCACTGTGTTATTGAATAATACGCACAAACATACAGAACTTGAGTCTGTCCTTGCTGATCAATGAAGTGTGTGTGTGTGTGTGTGTGTGTGTGTGTGTGTGTGTGTGTGTGTGTGTGTGTGTGTGTGTGTGTGTGTGTGTGTGTGTGTGTGTGTGTTTGTGTGTGTGTGTGTGTGTGTGTGATACCCCTTAAGAAATGAAAGTAGTGTTTCTCTTTAAAACACTTCAGGGGTCTTTTTTAACATGTATGCTGTCTTTTGTTTACACCTTGAGACAGTGTTTAAGTTGCTTGATTATTCATTTGTATCAGACACCCCCCCCTTCCTACAGTATTGACAGAACCGTGTGATTGATTTTGTCCTAATGCATGGGATGCCCGTGTGTTTTTTATTTTTATTTGCTTATTTATGTGTATTTGATTTTTTTCCATAGAAAGAGACATGACCGCCTCAGCTCACACATTAGATTAGAAGGACAATATAAGTCAGCAGAACCAAGAACGTGTGTTTTAAATGAGGATGGTTTTTGCTGTGGTTTTTGCACATCAACGCATTTAACATGACCTTGTACACGTCCAAGATGCTGCAGTAATAGTAAAACAAATAATGCATGCAGCGCTGCTGCAGCAGTAGTAGCTACATAACACATCTATAGAGGATCTATAGAGGATAGATCCTAATGTCCAGTGTACAAGGTTTTTGAGCGTTATTGCTGACTGCCAGCAAATGTGACGCGTAAATCCAGCACATGCCCTGATGATGTAATCTTGGAAAGCACAACAGCCAAAACTCCTTTATGCCAGTGCTGTAACAAAGCCCTGAAGGCATATTGTGTTTCGCATATATTGCATATAGACAACATATTTATAGTCTAGAATTTCTTTTTCGCTTCATAGTCTGGGCTGCCGCAGTAATTGAATTTCAGTGGCCAACATAGTTGGTTCTTTTAATTTTTAAGCTTTAAGTCCATTCTATATTTCTATGTATGACAACAGTTTAGAGCTGCCACACGGGGCATGCGAGCAGCGCAGCTCGAGCTCACCAACTCAACACCCTATAACCCATTTCATAATACAGTTTCTGCTCGCCTACTATTGTCACCTGGTAGGAATGTAGCCAAATGTTTAGGTGAACTCATAGCCCTGCATTTGGGATTATGCCAGCATAGCTATTATTGAGGGGCTGCTAGCCTCTCCTATGTTCAGCTTTTAGTGCGCCGAGCTACTTGCCGTCTGAACCAGTCTGTGGTTGGGTTCGATTGGCTACGATCTGACGATCCTCTGGGTTTTGCTGTGACAATGTACCTTGTATATCAGAATCAGAATCAAACTTTATTGTCACATCACATTACAAGTAAGGTGGGTGAAAACCTTGGTTGTGCAGGCTCATCATTGCAGCTAAAAGGTAGAGAAACGAGCATAAGTACATACATGGCAACGAGTGCATAATAAATAAAAGTTAATCATGGGTGAATGTACGAGTCCCTATTAAGACATGAGTCAATCAAAATGTAGCTCTTGTTCAGAAGTCTGACTGCTGACAAGTAAAAGCTGTTCAGGAGTCTGGTGGTGCTGCTCCTGATGCTCCTGTACCGCTTGCCTGGCCGTGGGTGCGGCAGCGGCTTGAACAGGCTGTGGCTGGGGTGGTGAATGTCCCTGACATGACATGGTATATGTCATGGATGGAAGGAAATGAACGCCTGGCTGACCGCAGCACAACCCTCTGTCATTCTTTGCGGTTGAGGTTGGTATAGTTCCCGTTCACCAGGCAGTGTTGTAGCCAGTGAGGATGCTCTCAGAGGTACCTCTGTAGAAGGCCTTCAGGACTTTGTGGTCCATGCAAAACTTCTTCAGGCACCTGAGGAAGCAGTGTTGTTGCTTTGGCTTCCTCTCTTCAGGCACCTGAGGAAGCAGTGTTGTTGCTTTGGCTTCCTCACCACTTATACTATAATAATAATATATATATTTATCTGTAGCACACTTTATATTTGACACAAATCTCAGAGTGCTACATTGCATAAAAGTCACGAAAAAAAAGATAATAATAAATGCAATGAAAGAAAGAAATAAATTCATGCGTATTTGAAATAAATTCAAATACACATCAATGGAGTGTCGTGATCTCAGATTAGCCTGGCAAACCACCCCGGTCATGGAATTCACATTTCATTTTCAAATGAAATGTGAATTATGCAACCAGGATTGTTTACCAGGCTACTCAGATGGTCAGGGGGAGGGCATTTCACAGAGGAGCAGCTGATGGTGTGGAGCTTCGTCATGGGGGTTCCATGTGTTTGAATTTCCGGATATGAGGGAACATTGCTGTGGATGTACTGATGGGTGGGAGACCTTGTACTCTATCCTAAAGGAGACCGTGTAGCGAATGGAGTATGGGTGTGATAATTTATATGTTCATATTGCCGCACACTCATCAGGATCCTAGCACCACTGTTCTGAATGTACTAGAGCTTCTGGATGCTCTTGCTAGGGATCCCAATGAGAAAAGTGTGAAGAATGAGGAACATTCTTTGCTGGTATTGTTTTGGATATTAAGGACAGTGGATCTGTTCGCAAGGATGTGGTGGTCGTGGTCCGTGTTCTCTTTTCAGTTGACCTTGACTGGCCTGAAAGACAACTGACTGGAATTTAAACTACAGTGAGTAGTAGTGCTTACTCTCTGGGTACAGGTGACAGCTAAGCAGTTACTAGGGAAGTGTAACGCAGCCGTGAGTCACTGAATTCTATAAATAACAATTTTGTGTTTCACCTAACCAGATAAGAACATTGACTCATGCCTGCTCCCTGCCTCTCTACACTGTCGTCATGCATCAGTTCAAGATGCATGACATCAAGGATGTCATTTCATTGAATTGCATGGTCTGGTTTTGAAGCTCAAAAAATGGCCACATCTGTCTGTGTAGTAAAATGAGTTTTAAAACATGTACTGAGCAGGAAAAGGCAACTCAGTGGAAGCCCTCATTTATCAAACTTGCACTGAATCTGACCAAGAAATTGGTTTATGGTCATTTGTCATTTCAAGTTTCAGCGCAGGTCTCTTTGTAATATAATCTATCTGAGAATCGTATTTTTCCTCAATGTCCAACATAAAAATCTACATTTTGCTAATATGCAGAACGAATACAAAAGGCATATTATATTCCTCAGTCAAATTTATTTTACCTCTTGTAATACAGTGGCAGGCAATGGCAATATGGCATGTTTGTATGAGCAATAACATTCAATGAAAATTGCTGTTATATCACAAGCAAAACTATTGGCAGCCAGCAACATTTATCCCTCTTGAACTGGGAAAAGTGCTGTTAATAAAGTATTCAATTCAATCAAATAAAAATGTGCTGCTTAATATAAATCAAGTTGGCAAACAAAGTGCTGTCTGCAGTCAGTGTAACTGTTATAGAGCTGCATGATTATTTTTGTGTTTTCTGTCCGATGAAAGCAGGGAATCAGCAAAAATAATGATGTATTGATTAATTAGATTGAGTGAACAGTTTGAAACTACTTTATAGAACAGAACTTCTGAAGTTAACTACGGTTCTATGAATACCGGATGACCGTCAGAGCGGTGTTTTCAACACCTGGATACCACATTGCGCGCATGCGCATAGGT
>OOFJ01140341.1:0-15649 GCA_900323375.1 Benthosema glaciale
TCGCCGTTCTGCGAGGAGCCGTTATTTCGGCAGGACAGCTCTGGATCTTGACCCCCCTGTCCTGCCCCGTTGGCCTGCATTATATTATTAGTGTGGCGGTTTTAATGTGCGTGACTACAGACTCGAGCGACACGAAGGACGTGGACAAAGTTAAAAGCCCCCCCTCCAAAAACAGGCCCGCTGACCCACTTGCAACAAGCACCGGGCTCCCCTTAGCTCCGTCTGCGGCCGAGTCTCGGTGTTTTTGTTCCGCGGCGGCAGCGGAGCGGAGAGGGGAGAAGAAGCGGTCGGGCCAGAGTTAACACGACGCCGGGAACATTTTTGTGACGACCTCTTCGGTCGAAACTGGCGACTGTCAACCGTCGTGTGCGAGCCGTCAATAAGCGGTGGGGTTTGTTGTGGCCGTGGTGTGGTGTGCTGTTGAGCTCCTCTCCTCTCTCTTGTTATTGTTGCTCTTCAGACAGCTGCAAACCCATTATGGACTGATACGCACTGATGTCACCGGAAATTCCGACACGACTTCTCGTCCGGGTAGCTGCTATAGCCTGACGTGAAGCGCTGGGTGGCGCTGTTCGCTCTGTGTGAGCTGAGGTCAAATGTTGTTGTGAATAGCAATCTGAGAACCCATCGTCAAAACAAATAAAGGGGAAAAACAGCGCCCTCTGTTTCTTTGAATTGTCTCTCTCGAGAGACTATAATGTGAGAATAACAGTCAGTAGCCCAGTAGTCTCAGCCCAGTTGAAAATGTCAGATGTATAAAGCTCGCAGCACTACGGCACAAAGTGACACGCTGTGTAAGCTTATGGTAACTCCTGTTTTCTGGGGACCCTCTGGAACCCCTCCAAGGACCCCGGACCCGGACCCCACTTTGAGAGCCACTGCAGCTGCAGTAGCCTAAGAAATGTCTCTCTCTCTCCCTCTCTCTCTCTCTCTCGATTGATTGATTGATTGATTGATTGATTGATTGATTGAAAAAGGCAGGTCTATATGGCACATTTAAACAAAGGTTATTCAATGTGCTTTACTTTAAACATTTAGCAAAGGAAACACATGATATTATAGAAGGGATAAATAAAATATAAGCTTTAATTGTTTTGTCTAAATTGCTTCATCTTGGTCCAGCAGCAACTCTGCACACTACATCGCATAGTTGTCTCTCGCATAGTTTGTCTCCTAGTGCAGCCAGCCTTGCAATTTCATTCATTCAAATAATCTGTCAACTACTTTATTTTACTGTCTGTATGAAAATTGGTTTTGCACCCTGTCACTGTCTCACTGCATTTCAGACATTTTAATGATGCTGCAGTACCTTTTTCATTAGGCTGCCCTTCAACAAAGGTGTGCTGTTTGGCAGTATATGAATCTAGTTAAGTGACTGTGACCCATAACTTAGTTTTATGACCTGAAATAAAAGTTTTTCATATAAGATGGCGCATAGATGATTATAAATGCGCTGTGCTGGGTGGGCTGGCAGACAATAGTTCCCAAATATATGGACATTTGACATGCCTGATATATCAGAGAGAGAGAGAGAGAGAGATAGAGAGATGAGCCAATTTTCACCAATACTGCATGGGTAACAAAAACCTGAACATCCTGCCAATGCCACGTTTGTGCACATCCTCAGCTAGTCAGCTTGTGGATTATAAAGTTAAGTTTTATTATATTGGCTTCAATAATAGACATGATACTTCAAATGATAGTCATATACTCCACTTGCGCATTGTGACAGAGCAACCTTTGACTGACACATTTTCTGATGTTCAGTGGTATTCATTTGTTGTATGTTATGCTGTATTGTATGCTCAGTCGCACAGAATCTGCACATTCTGCTGCACAGAATGATGCTGTTATGTGGAAGCTGCCTTGAAGCCTAACTGTGAAGTGGTGTGGTGCCTAAAGAGCTGATATGGGTAGCATCTTCACTGGATTGCTCAGTTGAGTGTGGGCACCTTCTCTGTTAAGTTGTGGTTAAGTTTTCTTCAGTTGTAATGTTTTCACCTATGTTATCCAGGCCTGGATTAAGATAAAAAAAAAAAAAGCTTTATTCATCCCGCAAACCTGCCTCCTGGTCCACTTCTGACATTTTTAAGGGTTTTTCACTGAAATTGCATGAGCCGATCTACAATCCGACTTTTGTAATACTCACATAATAGCCCTACAGTACATTCCAAAATGTAAGTCCAGTAACTCAGATCAAACAATAAAGCTGTCACTCTAATTGAGCCACATGGGACTGAAGAGGACCACAGTGAGAACTGGCAGATGGGTTGAACTAGGCCCATTTGCGGCTGCCCCAACTGCTGCCTCTCTCTCCAGACAACGGGTGTACCTATCAAAGTCCACCTCCCTGGCAGCACACACGTGGTCAGTGCGGCAGTCAGCATCACAGTGCGACAGTTCGAAGCTGACAGAGTTGTAGTCGTAGTACTTCTGAAGGTAACAGTGGTCCGTGGCCATGCGGTCCAGAACCTGGTGCATGGACGCTGGAGAGCCGTCTGCCACCCTGAAGCTCTCGGTCAGACGGTATTCCTTCTCCCACCGTTCCTGCGCCGTGTTCGCATAGGTCAGGTTCAGGAAGTAGGTCACCACATCCTGTTTGTCAAACACATGAGACATGTGGTTGTGATTGTGATTGCAAGCATGAGTCTTGTCTAAATTAGGTCTTTAGTAAAAGGATAAAATAAAATAAAGTTACACTTGCACAGTAAAACCCTCAGAGTTAAATTAACACAGATTTATATTCTGTACATACAACAACACACATTAGTCTTCTCTTACTTGGACTAGGAGTGTTTGGGTGTCATATTCAAAGACACGGATTCCAGGGTTATTAGCTCCGCCAACGACTCCTGGTAACGTGGTCTTCCACGGAGTCACCCCTGGGCTAATGAACATTGTGCTGATGGGGGAGCCTGGAGGAATTTAAAGGAATTTAATACTAAAAGACTTCACTTCAGAGGTTGAGATGTGACAAATGAGAAATGCTCATTACAACGGACATACATATCAGAACACGCTTCACCATTACTTAATCAATTATTCTTGAGGTGGAAGGTTATTACCGTCTGAGCTGTAGAACATGCGAAAACTGTCCATATGCTGATGGCCGAAGAACTGTCCCTTTATTACTGGATAGTGTTTCACAATAAGTTCCAGGAAGCGTTTGTTGAAATTAGACCTGTACCAAGACTTATTCCGCTTCTTCTCAAAGACACCAGGTGGAACGTGGCCTATGATATACACCTAAGACAAATCAGTGTGGGATTAGATTCATGAACTAAAGACTAAAACTGAAGCTATGTTTAGCTTGTGCTTTCATATTGATGTTATTTATCTTTCACCTTTTCATTTTTGTTGGCAGCTTCTGTTAGAACCTGATCGGCCCAGTTGAACTGCTGAGCCGGGTCCTCCATGTTCTGTGTCACCTTGTTTGTGTCATAGTAAAGGTTGGAATTCAGCACCAAGATCCTAAAGCCAGGTTCATTCAGCATCTTCTCTGTGTAGTACCCCCCTGGAAGTTGTGAATCATGTCAGAATAGTGTAATAATGTATATGTCAGTATTTAGCTTCCAGTGATTTTAACATAGACGTGTTTAAATGTATGTATGCACCCATACTTTCAAACTGGTATCCCTACTACAGGCATGTCATTATAGGCGAATATTGCAAAAATTGTGAATAAAGCCAGTCTACAAGCGTACAACCCATTGCAACACTTTGTGAGCTTGACTGGCTATTTTTTACCAAACAACATCGAATGATGAAGTATAACACAGGACTGACATTGTTATAGTAATATTTCTATTCCAACCAATGTTATAATAATATTGTGAGTGTTCTTAGTGAGAGTGTAGTGTATGGATCCATTGTGTACCTTTGATGAATGTTCTTTGAGCCTCTGGATCCAGCCAGTCTTTCCACATCTGTGCTATCTGCTCATACATGTAGTTCTGCTCAGCTGGCAGCTGGCTTTTGGGATGGTAGTCATGATTACCCAGAGCTGGGTATACTTTGGTCTCTGACATTTCATGAGGAAGAGGATTGGTAACATGATAGTTTGATCATTATTAATTTATTATTAACCTGTGTCTGAATTTGAAAGTGTTAAGCCGTTGGCCTCGAGACCTTCCAAGAAATTCAATGACACACCTGGGAACACTTGCTTTATGAGGCGGGTGATGTTGCCAATAATCGAAAGCACTGCCTCTTCTCCCAGATCACTATTTGGAACATGAGGAGTGTCATCTCTATGAAGGTAGAAACATTGATTAAGTAAACAATCCCCCCACAAATATGCTTTCAGCAACTTTAAATGTCCTCTTTCAAACTTTACCCTCTGTTTTCCACGTTATTATTATTTTCTTTTGGCAGACATTTCAAGAGTTAATACTTTTTTCTTTTTTTTTATCCCAAGATTTTTGCAACCAATTATTTCACCCATGTGTCAATTATCTAATATAATGTAATCCTGGGCACTGCAAATATATGATAAAGGTGAAGTACAAAAGTCAACATGATAACAGAATAATAATAACAATGCTATAATAAGTACACTATGGGTACCGCTGAAGTCTTTGTACTTCAATAGCAACAACACTTAACTATTACAGTACAAAATTACCTCAACCATTACTACTACCATGTATAACAGTTCAAGCAACTGCTGTACAAAGCAATACAATAATGTCAAAATACATTATTGTTGTACATATTGTGCTAATGTAGGTTCCAGTACCCAGTCCAGATGATAAAGTCAGGGTGTGGTAGGATGTCCTTCATGGCATTCACTGAGGAGTTGATGAGATCCCATGGTGCATCACAGAGATAGTCTCCAAACTTCCCAGGATTGGCTGCAGGACGACTCCCACTGGACGCGCACACAAGTTTGGGGTTGTCTGTAAGAGTGTAACTGGGATCCCAGTGCAGATCTGTGATGTGCCAAAACTTCCCTAAAATGAATACCGGTAAGCACAATTATCGGGAAGACAAACAAATGCCATCATTTAATGTTGCATGACACAAATATGCGCACGTCAGGTGCATGAATTAAAATACACAAAACCTTACAAACCACATAGGCCTCCAGACCATGAATCATCAACAACACATGACATCATACCAAAACCCAGATTCACCTCAAAGCCTCACACCCACCCAGCATACCAGCGATATAACCCACCAATAACCACACTTAAAACTTCAAAAGAAAAGGACACCATCAACAACGACAATCACACTAACAATAAACACGTAAAACAAAGTAGAACATAATAAATTAACGTTGCAGAACGTCATCAGCTCATCCTTAACAGTACAGTACAGTACAGTACAGTACAGTACAGTACAGTACAGTACAGTACAGTACAGTACAGTACAGTACAGGCGGTTACTCACCAGAGAGTGCAAGAACTCCATATTTAAGGAGACAGGAGAGGAGGAACAATCGTCTTTGCATCCTAGCTGTGTCTCTGAGGCGAACAGCAGCTGTTTAGCTCATCTTTCAGACAGTTACAACCAATGAAGTGTATTTAAAGTGAAAGAAAGATCATGGATGAAATGTTTGGAATGACCTATGAACAACACCAGATAGCCAACAGAGCCCCACCCATTAGGAAACCCCATGTAACATCATGTGACTCTCCCAGTTATAAAATATAATACAGCACTACTACAATCTACTTGCTGCCACTGATAACAGCCACTTGGAGGGCTGCGGCTAAAGAATATTTCATATAATCTGAATTATTGTTTGTTTATTATGAATTGGTTAAGGTGATTAATAATTTATAACATATAACGTCTGTAAGGAAATAAAGTACTAGTTAAATGATCACAGCCAATACTTGAAATTTCTTAATATTGTAATAATGACCAGAGGTCCAGGATTGCTCAATCAAAGAAGTAGCCATGACAACGGCTAATATAATGAAACACTATTTATTGTAGCAATACACCCACACAAGCTAGCCAACTCAAATATATACAGTAATAGGACAAAATAACTGGGTATAGCATGCTGTTATATCAAAACATACAACATACTGTAAAGTGTAAATGATAAATGGATGACACAAAACGACATGTGGTAGGTTTTTCACAGCTCATTATTTTATTTTGTTGATTTTTATTTTAACAGTCGTTTCATTTCAGGAGGTCTCCTGAGGTCACCTGAGGTCACCTGAGGGCCATGGGCTAGCAGAGGCTCAAAAGGCACTGAGGCTCAAACCATAACATTTGCATTTATTTCCAAAATATTACCAAATAGAATGTCAGTGAAAGAGACATTACACAATTCATATCTATGTACAATTCAGTCTATACAGTCTATACAAAAAAAGGGCAGACAACGGCTGAAAAAGTGAAACTATTGCCTTTTCCAACATTGGGATTTGAGTCTAGAAAGAGTATACAATGAAACCAAAATCAATCTAGCAAACTACAGTAGTCCTGTACAGCAGTCAAGTTCCTCTTTATTTTCATTCAAGTGCATCTTCGTATCACCTATATAGAAATGTAGGTATAAAATATAAAACAATACAGAGTATTATACAGAACATGAATGCACATGAAGGTGCCAGGGGTCAGAGTGCGAGGGCTTAAAACGTATAGTTCTTTTAGGGTGCATTCAGAAATTTTCACTGAGCGCACTGGTGTGGCGTCTTGTTGTTCGTTTATTCAGCGTACTCGGTGAGCTGTCATTCGAAAATCGAGTTTGTTGCGCCATATACTGTGCCCAGATGTTCTGAGTGCCCGCACTGACCGACCCTACTCAGAAGTTGTGGTTGTCCACTTTGTCCAGTCTGCATGTGTCACTGCAGTGTCTCGAGCGCTCCCCGCCAGGCGAAATTGGTCCTTTGAGCTTTATTATTAGTACACACGCATCAACGTGTAGACCAACAACAGGTAGACTTATGAATTAACTTTCAATGTCGTTCATAAATAAGCCACACTCAGTGCAATCTATGACGTCACGGCCCAAAACTGAGGACATTCCCGTTGGCCAACGGGAATGGCCAGTTATGTTACAGATAACGTAATTCGTCTCCTACAGATTGTTTCAAAAGAATGACACTAAACAGACGATGGCTTTTCTACTGGACAAATGGACACTGAGGAGTCATCAGCCCAGAGCCTAAATGCGGCATATACGGGCGCCTCAAACTTTGTTTGAAATGTGTGCAAATGGGTCAGCGTGTTTGAAGTGACGCTGTAGAAGGACAGGATACCTGCTGGCCAGTCCAGATACAGTCCCAGTCGACTGGAGTAGACAGCAGGGACAGGTATGATGGTGTTCTGCCTGTTGTGCCATGCCATGTAGTTGTCATTGGCACAGCGGATGCTCCAAGAATGCTCGTTGCGTCCGAGGAGAGAGCGGAATTCCCCTCCTTTTCGGGGAATCCTTTCGTATGCCACCCCTACGTAGGCAGCCAAGTCTCCTGCATGCCTGCTCCACTCTATCTCCCAGTAGTGACGGCCACTCAGGCCCTCTTTGCACAGAACCATCGCACAGCTTTCAAATCTCTCAGGATGATCTGGGTGGTCTTGCAGCTCTCCTTTCATCACTTTCTTCAGGTCTTCACTCAGCGTCAGCTCTTTGTGTACGGTATCTGGATCCAAGGTTAGGTCACAAGCAACTGAGAAGGAAGATGATATGAAGATGTTAAAGCCACCTGAAGGCTGACATAATGGTTGATTTCTGTTCAAAAACTATAATTACAAATAAACTACTATATGCTTACCATTATTGAAAATCCTATTACAAAAGTGTCATTTTTGGATGCTAGATTATAGTAGCCTGGCATGGCCAAAACAGTAATAAATAAGCATTCATAGTATTGCATAATACAAATTACACACCCTTTATGAAATAGTAATGTGGTCTTTGTTGTCGCTTTAGTGATGTGAATAATAATTCTGTGACGAATTAATTTGTATTTATTACTTATGTAATAAGTCCTAAAATTACTTACAACTTTTTAGACCAGATTTTAGCCAGCAGTCGGCATCGTGGTCAACCCTAAAAAAATGACATAACATTTTATCAAATAACACAGGTTAGGTGTAGGTGTATAGATAAGTCAAAAATGATTGTACAATCAAATCAACATAAACTTGTTCCAGACACAATGCTTTGCATGTGGAAACTGGAAAGTGTGACATACACATCATGATGCCATCATGCCTATACCTGAGTTTCTCAAGTTTGTTCATTGGGTCTTCCTTCAGCTCGGATAGCAGCCTGACGCCTGACTGCCCGGGGTGGTTGTAACTTAGATCAAGCTCCTCCAAATATGAAGGGTTTGACTCTATGGCTGACGCCAGAGCAGCGCAGCCTTTCCTTGTAATGCCACAGAATGGCAATCTACAAAAAGAAGACTTTCATTTAACAAGTACGTAGGCTTTGTTTGGAAATTATACAAATCGTAAGGTGAAATTATGTAAAAAGAATTCAGAAAAGACAATACCTTAGACACTCCAGTGTGCATTGTGGTTGTGCCAGTCCACCACAAAGCGCCTTGACACCAATGTCCAGCAGGTCATTGTCACCCAAGTCCAGGACTCTCAATTTTGAGGAATTCAAACTGAGAACTGGGACCAGAGCATCACAGCATTTTCCACTGATGCTGCAACGATTCAGCCTAGCAAAGACAACATACATTATACATTAACTGATTTGAATACTTGAAATCTGTTATACTCAAAACATGATATTCCAGGGAAACTCAGGTCACCTTAGGGACTCCAATTTACAATCTTGGTTCTTCAGTCCATTGCACAGTTTCTTGATTCCTGACTCCTGCAGGTCATTGTCGCTCAAATCCAGCTCTTTTAACTGTGATGCTTTTGAAGTCAGTGCTGGGTAAAGTATTTCACAGCATCTTTCTGAGAGATTGCAGGCATCCAGTCTAAATCAACAGATGGACAACATGATATACACATTAAGTATAAGATGTTTGATAAGCAACACTGTCAGCTGCTTATTAAGCAAAAACATGAAGCATGCAAATGTGCAAGTAAAGTTACTGAACTTACAAAGCTGCGTTCGAGGCTTTGACTACTGGTAGCAGTCTCTGGAGGCCTTCCTCGGACCTGGAGTATTTCTTTAGATCAAAGACCCTCAACTCCTCTTCCGAGGACAGCAGCACAAAGACTAGTGCTGACCACTGTGCAGATGAGAGGTTTTTGTCAGAGAGACCCGAATTCAAGAAGGCTTGAATCTCCTTAACTAGCGAATGGTCATTAAGTTCACCAAGGCAATGAAACAGGTTGATGCATCTCTCTGCAGAAGGCGTTTCCCTGATCTTCTCCTTAATGTATTCAGTTGTCTCTTCTTGACTGACCCCAAGCTTGCTCATGGGCCGTCTCAATAGGCGTGGAAGGAGATTTTGAGTGGTGTCCACGGAAAAACCAACGAGGAAACGGAGAAAAAGGTCTAGATGCCCCGTGTCACTTCTTAATGCTTTGTCCACAGCACTCTTGTACAGGAGACTTGCTGACGCATGCTCAACTGGTGCGTCCACTGAGCCATGCAGTCGCTCCCCTGCCATCAGATTGACATGGTCAGTGACGAAGATGAGGAAAACGTACAAAGCAGACATAAACTCTTGAATGCTCAGATGCACAAAGCAATACATTTTCTCATGGAACGGGCTTTCCTCTGCCCGAAAGATCTGAGTGCACATGCCGGAATATACAGAGGCAGTTTCAACATCGATGCCACAGGCCTTCAGATCACTCTCATAGAAAAGCAGTTTGCCTGTTTCCAGTTGCTCATAGGCCAGTTTCCCCAGTAAGAGAATGACTTGATCCTTATCTTGCTGAGGGTACGTCTTTTCATCCATCCGTTCCATCTGGATTATCAAGAAGTGTATGTACATTTGCACCAGTGTCTTGGGCATCTCCCACTTCTTCACTTCGATCACTTTGGTCTTGGACATCTCTCCTATTTTCACTTCAAACTCATTCTTTGGTGCGTCTCCAGTGTTTTCTTCTGCGAAAGTGTCGGAGATCTTCCCTATCTTCACGTCAACCATGGTCTTGGGAATGTCGCCTTCACCCACCTCCTTGAGTGTCCTCTGTCTGTTCACATCAGGTTGTGATTTTGTGATCTTGGCTTCAGTCAGAATGTTCTCCAGGACTGTTGCTGACATCCAACAGAACATTGGTATGTGGCACATGATGTGCAAGCTCCTAGTTGTCTTCACGTGTGCAACAATTTGGTTGGCCAACGTCTGATCTTCTAGTCTTTTTCGGAAGAATTCCTCTTTCTGGGGGTCGTTGAAACCTCGGACTTCGGTCACCCGGTCCACATACTCAGGAGGGATCTGATTTGCTGCTGCGGGCCGAGATGTTATCCAGATGTGGACAGAAGGCAGCAGGTTACCTTGAATAAGGTTTGTCAGCAGGGCATCCAAGGTAGTTGGCTGTGTGATGTCACGGCAGATCTCATTGTTGCCGAAGTCTAGGGGAAAGTAACTTTCGTCCAAACCATCAAAAACAAGTACAACACTGTACTTGCTGAAGTCTACAATGCCCGCTTCTTTGACCTCTACAAAGAAGTGCTGAATGAGTTCTAACAAACTGCACAGTTTGTCTTTCATCAAATTCAGGTCACGAAAAGGAAATGGAAGTATGAGGTCAATGGTCTTATTCACTATTCCTTCAGCCCAATCAAGGATGTACTTCTGGGAACAGACTGTTTTCCCAATGCCAGCAATGCCAATTGTCAGAACAATTCTGATTAGTGGTTTGTCTTCGCCTGGCTTGAAGATGTCCTTACTTTTGATCACAGCTTCTTGTATCTTCCATGAGACGGACTCCATCTGTCTAACTTCATGTTCGTTGTTGACCTCACCACGTCCACTCAGAATGACGTAGAGTTCGGTGTAGATCTTTTTCAAAGACTTTGCGTTTCCATGCTTGGCTATTCCTTCAAAAAGATTCTGGCTCTTCCTCTTTAAGTTGGATTTTAGTTTACTTTGACAGACTTGGAGTTCTCCGAAATGACCTAAAATATATACAAAATAATTACAATGAATTTACACAGTAAGTTGTAAATTATTAGATAATATGTTACATACAAGAGGGTTGTCAGCATGTTTTGAGATGTCTTGTGACATTTCATAAACCTAATTTAACTTTCTTGGTAGATTCATAACATGTGTTGCAAATGCTGATGAGAAATGTCAATAAAGCAATAAAAGTTTATTTAATTTGAGCCAGAGGTCTTTACACAGCGGGGGCATGATGAAGATATGAAAATATAAAAATAAATATGAATAATTTCACATCAAAACTATTCATATAGGCCTAGCTGGTGCTTCATTCATACAGGCTGGTGCCACGTTCTGTGTGAAGTGCACACCCTGAGGCTGTATCTGAGAAAAACAGTTATGTCATGTTCTGTCATGACAGAAGCAACAGTTTAAAAATATGTATATTTTGTGTGAATTTGAATGGCATGCCCATTGCCCACAGTGTGTAAAGACCTTTATAGTCCGAGCCATAAATGTATCATACGTTTCTCCAGCAAGTTGGCAAGCTCCTCTCTGTTGATGGCCCTGAGGATGTGTAAAGTGATCTTTAGTGCCCCATCTTTGGCAGCTTTTTCATCCCTGCCAGTGTCCTTCGTTTCCTGTTCACCCGGATCTTCTCTGTGATCTGGACTCATGAGCCTCTGGAACGTCTCGATTTCCTTCTTCATGAAAGCAAAAGCTTCATCCTCAAGCAACTGAAAATGTAAGAAAGAAAGTCTACTAGTCAAAGCATTTACTCTTAACTCTTACAGAAGTTAAGAGTTCTACAGTATTATAAACAAACACATATTAATTCTATTCAACAAAGGTTTAAATGAATATAAATAGAACACACAAACAATATACCTTAAATACGTGAGAAAGGTCAGTTTGTTCAGTCTGAGATGCATTCATTGTAGTGGCCGATTGTGCACTTCTCAGTGGTCCTCTGAGAGTTGATGCGAGACAAAAAGACACAAAATATTTAAAAATACGAAGCAAAACACAAAAAGAAAGGAAAAAGCACATGAAATAAACTGTTTGAACACTCCATCTGTACATATTTTTATATTTTAGTTTTACCTTTCTGTCTTAAATAAAGGGGGATGCTCCATGGACCAGTCACTCTGTACAGAGCCACAGCAGGAGGAAGGTGAGTTGGATCTATTTATTTGGTTACTTTCAGAGATAAAGAGAGCTAAGATTAGTTTTAAATAATTCATGTATTAAAATGTATTGAGCACAACAATTGCAAACAATTGGCATCGACATGGTATCAATTCAGTTTGTGAAATGTTCTACAAAATGTGACAACAACCCCAGCAATTACATTCTACTAAGTGCTACAGTAGCTGTATCCAAGTGGGGCCAGAATTGAGTAGACTTATTTCATATCAATTACCTAAAGTATCAAAACTGAACGCACTCATTATGCACTCGTGTATAAAATGTATTAAAATCTTTTGAGAATAGCAGATCTGCAAGCTCACAACAGATTGCATTATTGTGAGCTTGTAGATTGGCTACATTCAAATAGCCAAAGTTTAAATAGGGCTGAAGAGGTTAATAAATGTTTTGTAAGAATATAACCACATTTATTTTAATTATATACGGTAGGCTATAATATATTTTTTGGTTGAAACAAAAAAAAAAGTTAGGTCAAAGCACTATATGTGATGCCTTAATGCTCTTATGATTACAGTAGGCTACTTTACAAACACTATACCATGGTATCAGAATTTAGCTGTAGCTATTTAAAAAAAAAAGAAATTAACCAAAGTAAACTTTACCCTATACCTTTAGTTTAATTGATACCATAGCCAAGAGTTAAAGTTGTTCTAAAATTGTTATGCAGGAACAATTATGTCCATATAATAAATTGCGAGAAAAATAATGTAGACATAATTAAACTTACAATAATATGTTTCATAATACAATAAATAATACAATAATAACGCTTTAATTTGCATTATGAAGTAGCCTAGTAGTCTGGACTCTGAATGGAGTCGTGGAGATCGAGATGGGGGTCACAATTTTACCATCAGAAGAATTTTAAGTTCATAAGACCACTAATACAGTACTATACTAAACAGAAGAGCAAAACACAAAAAGAAAGGAAAAAGCACACAAAAAAAACTGTTAGAACACAACATCTGTAAAATGAAAATATATTTTAGTTTTACCTTTGTGTCTTAAATAAAGGGGGATGCTCCATGGACCAGTCACTCTGTACAGAGTCACAGCAGGAGGAAGGTAAGTTGGATCTATTTGTTTCAGAGATAAAGAGAGATAAGATTAGTTTTAATTCATGTGTAAAACATTTTTATTGATCACAACAATTACAAACAATTGGCATCAACATGGCATCATTCAGTTTGTGAAATGTAACTACAAAATGTGACAACAACCCCACTCCATCTGTACATCTTTTCATATTTTAGTTTTACCTTTCTGTCTTAAATAAAGGGGGATGCTCCATGGACCAGTCACTCTGTACAGAGCCACAGCAGGATGACGGAGATTTGGTTCTCTCCCGTTGGACGCTTTCAAAGATATTTAAATGTATTACTGTACTATAACACAATTTACACAAAGGTAGAGAGGATAACTTGTCATTATGAGTTCTGGTCTGTAAACTGTGATATTTAAATAAACATTGCAGACAGACTTATCTTGCATGTCAAGTGTTTTGATACAGCCTCAGTGTGAACGTGACCCAGTCAGTCTGCCTCTGTCAGAAGGCTGAGCTTGTTGATGGTTTAAACATCACATCACATGACATGAACCAGGCCCCGTTCACATATAAGACACACTCAGAGGTTGTATCACACACCGAAGACACAGCTCGCATTGCATTTCCAATGGGAGTCACATGGTTTGAAGACACAAGTTTGTGTCTTCAAACCATGTGACTGAAAATGTAAGACGTTGTGTTCTTAGCAAAACACAAAGAGAAAGGAAAAAGCACGTGAAAACAACTGTTAGAACACTCCATCTGTACATCTTTTTATATTTTAGTTTTACCTTTCTGTCTTAAATAAAGGGGGATGCTCCATGGACCAGTCACTCTGTACAGAGCCACAGCAGGAGGAAGGTGAGTTGGATCTATTTGTTTGGTTACTTTCAGAGATAAAGAGAGCTAAGATTAGTTTTAAATAATTAATGTATTAAAATGTATTGATCACAACAATTACAAACAATTGGCATCAACATGGCATCAATTCAGTTTGTGAAATGTAACTATACAAAATGTGACAACAACCCCAGCTTGCATCAGCTCACATGAGCTGATGCAACTGCATCCTACTAACTAAGTGCTACAGTAGCTGTATCTAAGCAGGGCCTTCTTCTTCTCTTCGTGTCTTTGAAGCATGTGGTTAGAAGTCAGTTTCCGATGACAGTAAGCGGGGCCTGAATTGAGTAGTATTGAGTAGTATATCTTATTTCCTATCAATTACACACACCATGAAGCCTTGAATTCATGGAGATTTCTGTTTTTGTCACATTCCTGATCCAATAATTTGAGCCTCCAGTATGACCACTAAGCCACGCCATCATGAAAAAATTAAAAAAAAAAATAACACGTTTCATGGGGTGTGTATAACTGATAGAAAATAAGTCATTTTTTGCGTGAACTACTCCTTTAAGAATGTGAAATCATTCATAAATTCCTAGAAAGTAATTTTCAGAAACACTGTACAAAGGTTTCTGTTCGATCTTACATTCTTATGTTCCTACCTTTTATTACTCATATCAGGTGGATGACATGTGGAAGAGACACTCATGGAAGGCCCACTGGCGGATGAAGGAGGAGACTTTGATGGCTCCTGCTGGATGCTTTGAATGATAATTCAAAAAAGTTAATCGTGGTTAAGAAATAAGAACACGTCTGAATTACTCATTTGCAACACGTCAAACTATAAACAAGGGTGAGGAGAACGGATATCGTTTTAGTTTTACATTATTCAAGCAATAAAACAAAAGCCTATTTAAAACACGGTGTGTGCCAACTATATTCTCTGCAGTCATGATTTCTTTGTTGTTACCTTTCTTTCTTAAAATGGAGCGGATGATCAATGGACGAGTCACTCTTTTCAGATCCACAGCAGGATGACGGGGATTTGGTTCTCTCGCTTTCAAAGATATTTAAATGTAAAAGGTTGAGCTTGGAACACAATTTACACAAGGCCATTATCTTCAGCAGTAGAGAGGATAACTTGTCATTATTAGTTCTGATCTGTAAACTGTGATATTTAAATAAACATTGCATACAGACGTATCTTGCATGTCAAGTCTATATACAGGTATAAGGCCTGATTTACACTGGCAGCCAAATCCAGCCTGAATCAGATCTGAGACACTTCAGGATTTAAATCTGATTGGTTTAAATGGTCACATGACTCATTTAAACAAATCAGATTACAATCCTGAAGTGGCTCAGATCTGATTCAGGCTGGATTTGACTGCCAGTGTAAATCAGGCCTAACCTTTTTGATACAGCTTCAGTGTGAACGTGACCCAGTCAGTCTGCCTCTGTCAGAAGGCTGATCTTGTTGATGGTTTAAACATCACACCACATGAACCAGGCCCCATTCACACACTAAGGCCTGATTCCCACTGGCAGCCACATC
>OOFJ01140342.1:25185-36825 GCA_900323375.1 Benthosema glaciale
GGGGGGGGGGGGGGAGTAAAAAAAAAAGAATCCAATGTTTTGTACAAACTCATTTTATGTATTTCTTTCCTACAGCATTTCAGAGACATATTTTTCCATTTGAACAGCACACGGTAGACATCTCAATCAGTAAAAAATAAAGACAACAATAATAGTTATCAATACAGATTATCCACAGTGAATCAGGGATAAGCATGCAAGAAATAACAGGAGACCGACTCTTCCACATCACTTGCTACAGTAAAATAACTTGCCTGTTGAAAATATGCCATGTGGCTAGTCTGCCATATAAAGCCAAAGTACAGCAACTAAATTAGTTTTGGACACGTCCTCATTTGTCTCAATGGTCAAATCAGGCTTCATGCTTTTGGTGTTATCGATTAGTGCAATATCACTTACAGACTGATATCCGACCTTGTGGCTGGTCAGTTGAAACGCTTTAAAGTTTGATTATTTGCTTGGTTACTGCACTTTTGCTTTTCAGGGCAGTATTGTGTACGCAGTCAATTAACTACATTCTTTAGCCCAAAACCAATGGCATTAAATACCACTTATAAAATTACAGTAAAAAAAAAATGCTAGGGGGAAAAAAAATAAGCTTTTAAAAAGTGTTCTGTTCCACTTAAATTCAAAATTCTCCCCCCTCCCAAATTTGATCAATTTTTCTTTCTAGAAACTGTATAATTTGAAACCGTATAATTGGATATATCATAAAGCCAACATGTAATTTACAGATGCATTAAAAAATAAAACCTCACACTTCCATGGGTATTAACCAAGTTCAGATAAAATGTCTAGCTATGTTAAGAATCACACACCTAGTCATCAGAACTTGAACTCGAGCTAATCTTCCTGCTGCGGTTTCTGTCCTTGCCCTTTGTGTCACGACTCCCTCTTGAGGAGATGACTGTCACAATTCTGGTGTCGTTTTTGGATTTGGAAGGGGATTTCCTCTGCGGGCTACCTTCCAGTCTCTTCTTGGAATCCGGGCTCTTTCGACTCTTCCTTTTCTCATCTTCGTCACGCTCGGAACTGCTGCTACCTCTGCTCTTAGACCTCTTTTGGTGGGTGGACTCAGAGTCTTTATTTTTCCTATGAGATGAGCGGTTATTACTGTGGTCTCTGTGGTTACTCTTGCTTCTGGAGCGTCTGCCTCTATGCGAGTCTCTGGCCTTATTTCTGTCTGAGCTTCTTGTTCGCTCCCTGTTCTTGGATGTCGCTCCCCTTTTATCATCGTCCCTCTCACTGTGGCGCCGTCGTTCCTGACTCCTGCTACGCTCCCTTGCCTTCTCTCTCCCTTTCTCTCGATGGTCCGGTTTGTCTCTTGATGAAGCACGTCTTCCCCTGTCCCTGCTCCTACTATTTGACCGTTCTTTTCCATCTTTTACAGCGTTGGTTTCCTTGCTTTGTGGCACGCGTTCTCCATTTTTTCCTTTAGCAATGTCCCCATGCTTATCAGCTGAATGCTTGTTTCTTTCTTTGCTGCGATTGGATTCTGACTCTTTTTCTTTCCCCTTTATGTTTTTGTCTTTGCTCCCGGAGCGGCCTCTTCTGTCCTTACCCTTTTGTTTATGATCCCTCTCCCTGCTCTTTGATCTTCCACCCTTTTCCCTGCTCTTACTGCGGCTTTGGGATTTGGCATGTTTCTTTGCCTTGTGTTTGTCACCTTTCTCCTCTGCCTTCTTCTTTGAAGTGTCCTTTTCTTTGCTTCTGGATCGGTGAGAGCGGCCCTTCTTGTCTTTCTTGCCCTCAGCGGCTTGTTCATGCTTTGTTTCGTCACCTTTAGACGCTTTAGCAGCTTCTTCCTTGGCATCGACCATGTCACCTCTGCAAAAGAAATGTAAAGAATATAAAACAGCTGAAGCAATAGTGGCATTTCATAAAGCAGTTATTTGGTCAGATTATGTGCTCATTAGCATTAGTTAGTGACAATTCATTAAAGCCATTTTTTTAAGAAACTGTTCAAATAATCCACAGCCTACAGAATCATTGTCCAATTACACTGATGGCCTTTTATTTGTATTAGGCCATCAATACTTTAAGTCGCACTGACACGCACAGTATATTCTAAAATGTGGACCATCCAATTACACCACCCACCAGCCAAACCGTTTTTATTTAAGCTGCACAACCCTGTTATCACAGTGCAGCGCAAGGGTCTCACCAACAGCTCAACCAACCTGCCATGTCCAGAGTGCGATGATGGGATTTATCCAAACTATTCAAGCTCTAATCTAACAGACTGTCAACTAACCGTTTCCAAAATCACCATTTAACCATCAGTGCTTCTGCAGGTCATTATTAGAAGTTTGTGCTATTGTGTGCAAAGGTTGTATGTTGTTTCTCAAATTTGTACGTGAAAAACAGTATGTCAAATGCATGGTTTTGTATTCCTAGAAAGTCTGAATTTAACACTTTTGATCTTTATGTAGACAATTCAAAATGTTTGTTACTTTCAACACTATGTGTCAACCATGTATTGACTATGTGATCACATATACCACAAATAAATATAAGGGCCTTTCATTTTGTATTGCAATTGACCTAGATAGTAGAGATTCGTAATAATAACTTGTACGGTATATACATATATCTAAGGTTGAACTGGACAAGTGGTGCTAGTTGCTAATGGCCCCGTAGACATTTAAAGTTGTTGGGGAGTCAGATCTTTTTGTATTTCACACTACAAGAGTTTTTTTTTTTTTAATCGGCTGGCTGTCATTATAGCTTTATGGCTTTCACACTAAGCAATTGATCGCCGACTAGGGATCCTCACCAAAATGCATCCAGACCCGATACATATAGTCTACATTTGTTTTTTTATTCCATTTGATGCCAAACGTAGGTGCAGCCAGGATTTCTCCCTCTCTCAGTGGAGTCCACGCACACACAGGAAAGAGCGAGACAGGTCAAATCTTGAATTTCATTAAATCATTGTCTCTCTGCATCTCACACACGTTGACCCAGCCCCACCCCCCGAAAACAGCCCAAACAATTTCCCTTTGGATTACAAATGACAATTTTACCCAAAATGCAACATGGAGTTTCAGGAAATGTAAAATTCAAAGAGGATTAAGTTATTACTTGTCGCCCTTAATCCAACGCTCGCCACTGGTTGCTCTCATCCTCTGCCGCTGCATCTCCTGTCGCCAATGTGGAGGCGTTTCACTACGCCGGAAGCGATCCCTTGACCTCGAGCGAGATGGAGTACGATACCGCTGGAAGAGAAAGGGAATATAAAAAAGGCAATGTTGCTTCCTGTGTATGAAAAAGGTTGTAATCTCATTACAAGAAATGATGCACATAAAAATAAAGTATAATTAACCAACCAACTATTTTGCACTATCCAAGCTGCACTATCTACAAGCTCACAATCGAGCAAGACTGCAGATTTGCAATTTATTTTTAAATGTTCACCCGACATGCCCAAAATAGGGACACCAGGGTTAAATGGCTGAAAAGAGAGAGACCAATTCATAAACTTTTCAATGAGCTATTGTCATATAGTTGTCTCCTTGTACCTACCCGTGGTCCCCTGCCTTTAATCTTCCTGCCAGAGCGTGTCATCACAAGTCTTCTGTTATATGTCGACTGAGAGTTAAACATTCTGCCAGAGGAAAAAACATCATGTAAATTATCACATATTAGAACACTAAAGTATACAGGAAAGAAAGCACATCCTGGATTAATATAAGTCAATGAGACCAACCTGTCTCTGGGTCTTTCCTCTCTTCTACGGTCTTTTCCAGTTTCCTCTTTCTCGTTCTGAACTGCTTGTGGACTTCTCCTCATAAGAAATCTGTTCTCTGGGATAGCAGGGATTTCTTCCGGTCGCACTGAAGATAAAAGCACCTCTTCATCTTTCTCCTCAGCGCTATCAGGCTCAGATCTAGAAAAGATTGTAACTTTATTGTAACTACCTACTCGGGACATGTAAGTCAGGAAAGATCCAAGTACGAAACACACCCCTCTTATTATCTGATGTACCGATTGTACCATTTTCAGCTACCTGTGCATCGGGTTTTGCTTTGTGCTGCCACTTTCGTTCGCTTCCTTAAAGGAGAATTCCGGAGTAGCCGTTTTCTTATCGACGATCATAATCTATAAATGCACCATGTCTATGTGTGTGTGTACTTCTGAAACATAACTCGCGAATTGTTCACCCCACCAATTTCAAATTCGACACACCACCACAGCAAGTGCAGTGCCCGGCCTCGACTCGGTCGGACCCACAGTGGTCCAGAACTGCCACAAAAGGCCCCTGCCCAGGTTCTGGACATGGCCCAAATTAGCAAATTGATAACACCCGATCACCCTTAAATCTCCACATATGGAGCTGGCCTGTTCTGACATCTGCATAGACTCCATATGTGGACATAACTGGGTGCCAATGGGCACCGCTCTATCTTTCTAGCTGTAAATGCACATCTCTGTACGTGTGTACGTCTGTAATCTCAGTAAGACAACAGCTACTCCAGAGTTCTCTTTAACCCATGCCTACTGCTCCAGTAGCCTCGTAAACCGCCCCTCCGTACTCTATGTTCCATTGCACATGAAGCCAATTAGCGACACAGCAAATCAGTTAATTACTTGTTTGTCCTGGCGGTCATTGAAGGCACCAACCAATCAAATTCCTTTCATATGCAAACATACTTACTGAAATTGCCAATAATTAAAGCATAATACAATATGATGTACCTTTTTTTATGTTTCTTTTTTTGTTTTTTCTTTTGAGTCTTTGCCTTCTTTTTCCGCTTCTTGGCATCTTTACCCGAGTCTTCCGACTCAGAGGATTCAGAAGAGCTTTCAGAATCACTAGAGCCGCTGCTGCTTGAGGATGCTTTTTCCTTCTCATCTTTTTTTCCTGCAAATAATTTAAAGCAGTACATAAGTTCCACCAACTGTCGGATTCGAGTCAAAAAAGCTAAAAACACTTATAATCACGCATACCTTTCAGTTTAGGGATGAGCTCTCCACAGTTCAAAACCTTCATCTCAGCATATGGCCTGCTGTTAGCATCTGTTTTCTGGCTCTCCATGGTCTGTACAACTTCTTGGCCTCCGATCACATGGCCAAAAACGACATGGACACTGCAAAAATACAATTTGTGTTAGTTACGCTGTACAAAATATACTGTTGGACCATAATGGACGATTCATAAATGCAGCTGCAAAATATACATATTCAAGACAGTACCATAATGCAGGGCTTAAAGCCAAAAAATCATCCCAAGACTGAAAAAGATTTTTTGCTAATTTGAACTGATATAATTAAATGACCTCTAATAAATCCTCAGGAATGAGAAGTTTAAGCCCTGCATAATGGGAGATTCATAAATGTTGACAGATACTTACCCATCTAGATGTGGCGCCGGTTTTGTTGTTCTGGGGATTGGCATTGAGATGAAGGATTGAAGACAAAGATGACATTTTGCTGTTCATGTTTAAGAATGATGGGACCAACTAATAAAATGAAAGAAAAACAAGAGGCTTAACATGGCACTTACATGAAAAACTGGGATCCATTGGTATCTTTACCCCTGTTTGCCATGGACATCAAGTATGCCTTGTTATGTTTGACAGAAAAGCTTTCATCTGGGGAAAAGAGTATGGCCATGAAGTACAATATTTTCTTTATGAAATAAGAGTAAATAAATGCCATCCATAAGAGCCGAGAGAGTATTTTTACCTTCAAAAAAGCCTCCATAGATGGATTCACCTCCTCTTCCATTGCCTGTTACAGAGAAGCGTTAACATTTTTGTAGCATTTCCAGATGTCAGTTGTATGTACCAACATATTTAGTATAGTCTGTAAAATGGTCAGAATTAATGCTTACCTTCACTGAAGTCTCCTCCTTGAATCATGAAGTCCTTCACAACTCTATGGAACAGACATCCTTTGTAATGCAAAGGCTTTTGTGTTCCTTTGCCAATACCTTTCTCACCTGAAAAACACAAGGTAAATTCCATTAAGAACAAGCGCTTTTTATAACAAATTTTAGTGTAGTGCCTAATTGTAAATTGATGCCATACATATACACAACTCTGGAGTCTGGAACGTTGTAAAGCTAGTGTTGAATGAAATCAATGCAGTTTTACCATATGATTCCATTACCCATTTCACAGATACAAATACATCAATTTGACAAACTGATCCAATACAATCTCTCTTTGCTTCTCTAATGATCTCTACTGAACTAGACAGTCACAGTCGATATAATTTACCTGTGCAGAGGCACCTGAAGTTCTCACAGGTTTTGGGGCAAACATCTGAAAACAACTCGATCACAACTCGGCCCACTGTGGAAAAACATGTACATTATGCTGGTCAAGTTAATTTGAAATAAGTTAATTAGCCGTGCAGGGAGTTCAGCAATGGTTTCTTACCAAGCACGTTGCCGATTCCAATGTCAAGAAAGCATCGAGGACGTTGAGCCTTGATTCCCATTGTTGACCTCCTCAAACTAAATATCAAAACAAAAATGTTAGCACTTACTACACTGGAACCAAGTCGGTGGGCAATTGAATGTGTGATTTATCAGTAAACTATAGGGTCAACTCTGCCAGGAATCGCAAAGATAACTTTGATCAATATATTTATAATTCAACTCTTCTTGCCGATACAGGTTACTTACAGTTAAAAAGTTGTATTGCAATTGCTCAATAAATAACGAGAGCTAGGTTGCAATGTTTTCGAATAGCCAACAGCTACTAGTTAGCTGCCTGTTAGTGGTAGCCTCCAAGCAAACGTTAGTAAATCAGCAAAGCGTGCATGGTTATGCTGCTCCGGTTAAGCCGGTGGGGCGGAGTTAGCGCATTTAGCAATAATGAAGGCCTCACAGATCACAGAAGCACCGCCAAACCGGGATTCACCATTCAGTCACACGAACACCCCCTCGGCCTTCTGTTAGCAACTTAGCAATGGATTCTCGGGTTCTAATAACATCTATTCTTTAGCATGACAACACCACTTCCACGTTCACACACACACACTCAAAACATATCGATCTGACGTCGAAAATAATCCAATGGCTTACCTCACACCGAGAAACAAATATACGAGTTATCACAACAAGCTCGTTCTTGAATGACGATGAAAGCAAGTTTCATTCAGTTCACCGACATGTAGTGTTTTCCAAAGATGGCGCGATTGTAGACGTCGTCACGTCGATGCATTTCAGCACTTCAGACATGCGCAGTGGAACTAGCTGGTGGTGGTGGTGGAAGTCGGGTAACTCCGTTTTACACCAGTAGGTGGCGTTCTGCTAAAAAAATGTGCAAGCTCACGCGACATGTGTAGCGGCTATTTTTGGCAAAGAATATTAAAAAGGGTGCACGTGCACCTATAAGTGCAACTAAATAGGGTTCGCCTCTATTACTTTACTTCTATACTTATGTTTCATCAGAGCCATATAGCTGAGAGAGTTGCGCTCGAGCGCCCCGTTTATGCAGCCCTTGAGTGCGACAAGCTGGAGTTTGAACTTTGAAATAATACATTGTTTTCAACGAAGGCGGCGCAAATATCAGAAATCTTTAGGCATGTGTGCAACTGTTTTAAAGGGTACTGCTCATAGAGGTGCTGCTCGACTCCATTTCGCTCTAAATTTCGTTTTGCTAAAACATTTAATAAATAATACCCATCGGCATCGCACGTTTTATGTATTATTATTATTATTATTTCTTTTTTGCGGATTTCGGATCTGCAACACGAACGAAAAAGTGTGCAATGACATGTGCAAAGTATTTATTTACAAAGAGGTTTGCCTTGGCTTACACCGTGGCAACTGCAAAATGGCCAGTAGATGGCGTTGTTTACCAATACGTTGTCGCGTCCTCGGAGCCAAATGTGAAACAAAAGTGTGTGGCTGTGCCTGTTGGGCCACTGTCTACCTTAACCTTTCATATTTCATTGACTTTTTCGTTAATTTCCTCGACTGATGATAGAAATGCTGTGGGCGGAGAGAGTGCACGTTTGTTTCTAGGGGTTCAATAAATCGTGATAATCATTAATCTAGTGAAAAATTACATTCCTCCCTTTAATGGTTTTATATGGGTCTGATAATTTTAGACTCATACTGTAATCTTCCTCAAGACAGGTTGAGCCAAACATCTTCACCTTGATTGTGCTGTCGTGTGATCCAGTAGGTTTAACCGATGGTGGCTGCATCATGCGTGACATTTCAGTGCACCAATCACTTGCGGAGGAGCATATTGAGTCTACTTCCCTACACTGGGCTAGCAAAGGGGAAATAGACGGACAGCGATATAGTACAGATTTCATCACCAAAACCTGCATAGATCGCCGGTGAAAGAACATTACAACGCATTGGGCCATTGATACCTTATTCTATCCGGTCAAAGTGTCTGCTTCAAAGAGATGGCCGGTATTTTGGCGTGGTTTTGGAATGAGAGATTCTGGCTCCCTCATAATGTAACATGGGCTGATTTAAAAAACACAGATGAGGCAACATTCCCGCAAGCCGAGGATCTTTATCTGGCGTGTCCTTTAGCCTTCTGCATCTTTATGATACGTCTGGTTTTCGAAAGGTGGGTCTATATAGCTGTTCAGTTACTGACTTTACTATTTCAGACGTAGCGAGTCTTTGTTGGGTCGATTTGACAATCCAGGGATATTTTCTCATTGACCACTGAAGCTTGTGTGTTGATTTGTCTGTCAGTTAACAATGGCACCCCCACAATGATCAAGGATGATCATCCTATTTTCTGCAGGCCTTTATGATTGCATAGCCATTCTTATAGTCAGTGTACATATATGTCGCAACGTTCTACAACAGTACAACGTTACGACCAGTAGCAAGTTGCAGAATTCAAGCAATAGGCTACTTGCCCAACCTTCCAATAAATTGTATTCGGATTTGTCATGCCATACAAATGTCAGTACAGGCTATTAATGCTACTGCTAAACTCCCGTAAACAAATTCATAGGATGTACATACACCTTGGCCAATTTGTCTAATAATACCAGTCAGAGCCCTAATGGTTGTCTGCGTCTATGCCTGGCTGTCATGCAAATGTGGGTCAACAGTTTTTGGCAGCAGAACAGGCTATTATTGACGCCCCCCTCACACATGCTCGTCATCACGAATGGCCAATACTTGGCCGATAGTGTACGAGTCAAGACTTTAGAAGAAAGAGTTGAGCAGCCTAACATTGTTTAATACTGATATATAACATATTGACTTATTAGTAGTTTAAAAAATACAATAATCAAACGCGTGTTAAGGCCGCTCTTATTATACATACTGTAATCTCTTTCTGGCCAATCACAATTTGCGTCCTCACTTTTGTCTTCAATGTTTGTGCTTACACAAACACAAAAAATTGCCTTCAATGTTTGTGTACACAAACCCTCAAAGCTGGACATAGGAGGAGCTACAGCGCCCCTCAAAAACACATTTAAAAATTGTCTTTATACTTGTTGCACTCTGAATTAGTAACTTGAATTAATGAATGAATGAATCATTTTTATTTACAGTCTAGTCCAGTGTTTCTCAGACATTTTCATGTCAGGGACCCCCAAATTGATAACATACTGTTACTGTATTAGGCTGAGGCCCATTTGAAGAATAAAAACGTGTTTCCAGGAACCCCCATAAGAGAATCTAATTCAAAAAAGTTGCATTAGATTTGTCACAACTCACATCAGATCCCACTTTAAAACAACATAGTCTACTCTAGCCTACCATTTGATGACTACCCACGGCAGCAGCTCATTCAAATTGTGATTTGTAATCACTGACTCTTAACTGAATCCTATATTATGGTTTACTTTACAGTATTGTGCAGGTGTGTATATAAATAAGTCATACATGTTTACTTACAGGTTTATCGCGAGACCCTGCGCTATGGGCCTGAAGATCCAAGCCAGTGGCCCACAGAAAGCCCAACCGAATGCTATCTTAGAGAAAGTTTTCACTGCTATTACTAAGGTGACCTCCTTTGTTTTCTATAAAGTTCACAACAATTTTGTCTTATGTCATTATATTAGCAGCACCACCATGACTACTAGGTTTAACCAAAAATATATTTTATCTTGTGCTACCAGCACCCTGATGAGAAGAGGCTGGAAGGCCTGTCCAAGCAGCTCGACTGGGATGTGCGTACTATCCAGCGTTGGTTCAGACAGCGCCGCAACCAGGAGAAGCCCAGCACTCTAGCCCGCTTCTGCGAAAGCATGTAAGAAGCATGAGCTAAAAACACCACACTACAGTGCCACAAACATACAATGTCATTTTCACCTATCCATCCATCCATCCATCCATCCATCCATCCATCCATCCATCTTCAACCGCTTATCCGTAGTCGGGTCGCGGGGCAACAGCTCCAAGAGAGAGCTCCAGACTTCCCTCTCCCGAGCAACATTAGTGACTTCCTCCTGGGGGACCCTGAGACGGTCTAAGGCCAGGGAGTCGATGTAATCCCTCCATCTGTGCCTTGGTCTGCCCCGAGGTCTCCTCCCAGTGGGACGTGCATCAAGGACCTCCCTAGGGAGACGCTCAAGAGGCATCCTAACCAGATGCCCGAACCACCTAAGCTGGCTCCTTTCCAAGCAAAGAAGCATCGGCTCTACTCCGAGTCTCTCCCCCATGACTGAACTTCTCACCCTATCTCTAAGGGAGATGCCAGCCACCCATCAGAGAAAACTAATTTCTGCCGCTTGTATTTGCGACCTTATTCTTTCAGTCATGAGTCACCCACACTTCATGACCATAGGTGAGAGTAGGAACGAAAATTTCTCAGTAGACAGAGCTATGCCTTCTGGCTCAACTCTCTTTTGACAGCGACAGCGACTGCAATACCGCCCCTGCTGCTCCGATTCTCCGGCTGATCTCCTTCTCCGTCCTCCCCTCACTCGTGAACAAGACCCTGAGATACTTAAACTCCTTCACCTGGGGTAATGCCTCATTCCCTACTGTGTAAACCCGAATTCCCTACTTCGGGTAAACCCGAGACCCGAAAATACCCGGGATCTAACCCTGGACCCGGCTCGGTCATGGGTCTATCCACAAGAAGTGACTCTGGGACTGGGTCGGAACCGATACCGTACCGCTGCATGTCTCGGGTCTCGGGGGGGGGCCCACAGTGAAATGACGGTTCCACTAATACCCGAGTGGACCCGGCGATTGGCTGTCAGTCACGGTTGTCAATCACCCCTGCTCCGCCCCTGCCTTGCGTCACGTGACTTTAGTAAGGTCTAAGGAAGTAGCAGCCATTCTGTGTATAGACAACAACAAGAAAGAGTCTCGGGTCCTTAAGTTCTTTCTTTTTTCTTTGTACGGGTATGGTCCACGATCTCTCGGTACCCCACAGGGATGAATGCAGCATCATTTTCTTCAATTAAACGAAGACAAAACTTTTTGTCACACAGACACACGTTGTGTACACACACACGCGCACACACACGCGCATGCGCC
The DNA here is from genome assembly GCA_900323375.1 of Benthosema glaciale. Classification (NCBI taxonomy): domain Eukaryota; kingdom Metazoa; phylum Chordata; class Actinopteri; order Myctophiformes; family Myctophidae; genus Benthosema; species Benthosema glaciale. The sequence goes on from OOFJ01140342.1 coordinate 36,620, forward strand.
CACACACATTTAAATGGGAACAACACATTTTTAATAGGAGGTACTGGTGGCTCAGACCAAACCATACTGGTTGCTCGTAGTGAGCATGAGGACCTGGAATCGACCTCCATCTTTTCTTTCATGCATCTCCTCTCTCGCCACTTCTCTCTTTGTCCTTCATGGTACCCTAGTCTCTCTACACTGACCTAATGCCAAAAATACACATT
>OOFJ01140342.1:46235-60928 GCA_900323375.1 Benthosema glaciale
AGATTGTTGGGTGGGTGAGAAAGGCGTGTGCCATCACTGCATCAGCGAAACATTGCCAAATTGTCAAATAATATAAGAAAAATCACACCTGTGTGAAGTGAGCGGTGCAACTGTACCATGTGGGGGTCCCCGGGGTGTCCCCGGAACATCCATCCCCCCAGGAACACGCCCAGGGGAGCAGCCCGGTTCCGGGCAAACCACCCCGTGTCCGAAACCATCGAAAAATGACAGAGTGGGGGTCCCTGGGGTGTGCCCAGGGGGTCCCCAGAACATCCAGACCCACAGTAACGCGGTCAGGGAGCCAGCCCGGTTACGGCGTGCCTTCCCACGTCCGAAACCGGACGTGGGACCCCCCTTTCCCTGGGGAAAGGGGGGTCCTCGGAACAATCAAGACCCCCAGAAACATGGCCAGAAGGCCGGCCCGCTTTCGGCGTGCTGCCCTGTGTCCAAAACTTTTGGGAGTTTGGGAGTTACGGTACTTTAGGTGTTCCTGGGGGGTCCCCGGGAATGTCCAGAGTTCCAGACCCCCAGGAACACGCCCAGGGGGCCGGCAGGATTAGGGTGAGCCTGCCCGTGTCTTAAACTTACGCAATGGAGTGGTTAGGCACCGCTCAAAAAGGTTTGTATGTAGATTGGCCATTTAAAAAAAAAGTATCTGTGGGACGGGGTCAAATTAAATTTAATGTCTCAACTCCAAGTGCTTGTCGGGTGGGAGGTCCGCAGTTCAAATATGAACATTTCAAGGGGTCGCAAGTTCAAATATGATTTTTTTTGGTGGGGTCCAGCCTGCGTTCCAGTGAATCAGGCTGGAACCCAGGCTAAGACACATACAAATCATCAAACACCATACACATTTCAAAGTAACACAAATCCCAACACAAACTGAGTAAAAACTAACACTGCTGTTTTGTATTTCTTGATGCCCCCAGTGTACAGTATTTCAACAAGCAAATGCATATTTGAATGAATTGTCAAACAAGTGACTTTCTGTCTATTCTGTCTTTCTATCTTTTGCCAGGCTGCAAAGATGGCCAATTATGCCAAGTGCCAGACACTCTGCAACCTCTTGTTTGCAATGTTTGCAATTCTATTCATAAGTTCCAGGTTGGGAGTTTATCCTGTCTGGTAAGTCTCATTCACTTGTTGTCGATGTAGCCTAGTTGTATCAATGTGATTGTCAGCTTCTTAGGTTAAAATGTTGTCTTTGTCATTTGCACATATATGTTCTGTACAAGACATTTGTAAGTTACCTTGCAGATTTCAGTAATCCCTCTCTGAAAGTGCAAGCCAGATCCAATGAGACCTCAGTACTCCAGTTATACTTGTTCATTTCAGACAGATCTCTATTAATGTTTTGTTGCTAAGTAATAGTTACTATGGATACGGCAGCGTTATCCTCAGCAATAAAGAAAATAACAGATGAAAAGAAATATATTGTTTTATTGATTTTTATTATTTAATCTGATTTGAGCTTGGTGGTTGTAAAATCCAAGGAACCTCCTTAAATGATCCCTTTGTCATTGCACATTATTACTTTGAGCATTTTAATGCATTTGCTCTTATAGAGTAAGTCAGGTTTGTTTTTGTTTTTTGTTTGTTGCTCATGCATTACCGTTTTGAAAAGCCACTATTGTTTGTTGTTTATTTTAGATCCCCATTATTCAGCAGAGACTATTCTACCTGGGTTCAAATTACAATTAAAACGTTTACATTGCGTTAAAATAAATACAACATTTAGTATTACAAAAATCGCATCACAAAAAGTATCACAAAAATTCGAAGTTACTTCTTCCAGGGGGCCTTAAGTAGTATTTCCCAAAGTCAGTTAAGAAGACGCTTAACGCCGTGCTCTTGAGAACCGACTTAAGTAGCGTTTCCGAAGCCAGTTAGGTTGCATGTAACTCTGTGCTCTTGAGAAACAAGCTGCTCCTAATGAAGGTACTGCATAGTCAACAAAGGCGCTCAGGACACTTCTGCTACGCATAAGCTACTGTATGCACAACCTAAAATGGCTTTGGGAGGCCTGGGTCGGCCTAGCAGTCTGCGCACCTAGGCTGGTAATCTAGCCTGACACTCTGTCGCAGGTTCCAGTCCTGATCCCGACGACCTTTGCTGCTTATATTATATTATACTCTACCATACAAATTGTTTAACTTAACGTTTTATTAATTAAAATAAAGGTAGATTTTATAAGAAGGGCTAAAGGTGACAGGTGGACAACATTTCAGACCAGCACTGAAAACTTAAATACACTATACTTGTGGTGGTGGCAGTCCAAACTTAAATAGTTATTATAAGGATCGCGTGTATACTACTATGGCTTTGGCTACTATATGGATATTGCTGTAAGTGTCCCCCTGGAGATAAATGAAGTGGAATGCATTAGTATTTTTGTTCTCACACACTGCATGACTACAACACTATTATACTGTAGCACTGTCATTTTAGTCTGCCCTCCACCACAGCAGCAAGAAAGGTTATCATTATTGTAAGGCTGTTGCCATGGCATCAGTAACTGCAAGATGATTCACAGACAGCCATACAGTATGCAATAATTGGTCCATGGATACATTTTTATCTGGATCATTGCCCATTCTGATTTCATGTTTTGTAAAATTATGTATAGCTTTATAATCTCCCAATTTATTATCCCATTAACCATGATCATTATTAAGGATTTAGATTTAACACGGTCTGTATTTGTATTTCTAATGCAACAGTGTTGCAATAAATGATTTAATTATCTTACTATTGAGGGATTATTATTCCTGGATTTATGAAGCATGTTGGTCAGTGTTAACCACATGAACCCTAGCATCCTCTTCTGGGGGAACCTTTAAAAAAAAAACAGACAATCTTTTAGATCAGCTATTTTCAAATATATCAGCAAAGCTATTTAGGCCCTTTAGGGTATCACATCATGGGAATGTGGTTGGTTAACTTCCTATAAGGCCCATGGAAATTCCGTCTACGGAGTATAGGGTTTGTGGTGTTGCATTACTGTAGGTAAACCGAGGAGAAACAGTGGCCTGATCAGGCCCTTTTTTGAGTGGTGCAACCACTCCTATGCGCCACCAGGAGGCCGACATGTAACGCATTTTCTAATATTACTCCTTAAGATTTTATCCAAATTTCACGAAAATCGGTACACATTCTCATGTGATCAAGACGGGTTTGTTTGATTTCTCATAATCCATCCTGATTGGCTAAGATTGACTTTCAAAGTTCGCAGGAGTGCTCCGTTTCAAACAAAATGCCGCAAATCATGAACACATCGTCTGATTTCCGTGAAATTTTGCACGCACATTCCGACTAGGCCGAGGAACAGATGCCACTTGAAAAATTTCAAAGCAGCCTCATGGTGGCGCTACAACTGGCTGATTAGTGTTTTTACCTATGACTGCACTGAGTAAAACCTTGTATGCACATTCCCTTAGAGGCCAAGGAAAAACATTTGCCAGGAATGTTTCACATCTGCTCTTTATAGCGCCACCAGGAGGCAGACATATGTAAAACGCAATTTCTAATATTACTTCTTCACATTTTATCCAAATTAAACGCAGATCGCTACACATGATCTCCATACTCATGTGATGTACTCCTAAACATTTTGCCAAACATCACACACTATCCTGGTGGAGACCTGTGCCGCACTTTTTCTAGTTGTTTATGTTTTTGTATTTACAACTTTGAAACTGCAATGATGGAAAAAAAAATGTGTACATTGCCTCCCTCTCTCGTCCCACTGTAGGATTCTAAACACAACTTTGTTTGAGAGCTGGGAGATTGTAGGGCCCTACCCATCCTGGTGGGTGTTCAACCTACTGTTGATCCTGCTGCAGTTACTTCACTCCTTCTGGTCCTACCTCATAGTGAAGACAGCGTGTCGAGCCATCTCAAGAGGAAAGGTAATAAGGCACGGCTTTCAACCATGACACTGAAGCATTCAATTTACAAAACATATTATCCCTCCAGCTGATGTCTCTTGTTTAATTCATTCAAGTGCTGGATAATGTTGTATGAAACTAAACTATTCCAAATAATAAGTACCATGAAAGCGCCTGCACTCTGTATTACTGTCGTTTGTTGTTGTCAGCTGGCATTTCTGACTTTTCCTTTTCCATATTCTCTACCATATTTGGCCAACTCTGAAGGCAGGAAAATGGAATCCTTTACATGTAAGTAGTCCTTCAAACTGTACACAGCATGTCTGGTTTGACCTGTTATATTTAATTTCACTTGCATGTCAATTCCTCTTTCGCATAGATTTTATGGCCTGAATGCCAATCAACCATAAATAAAATGTCACAATTTGTTGGTATGGCTCCCTTTTTTCCCCTGACTTTGATGTTGTTCGTTATTGCTATCTTTTACTGCTTCATATTGCAATTTTTAAGTTCTCGATTTATTTGCCACAACTATTACTGTAGGTCTCTAAGCATGCGAGACAATGATTTGATTAACTTTAGCTTTGCCGGATGCAGGTTAATGTGACACTTTATATGACTGCATGTCAAGTTTCCCAATATTTGGGGCGGTGGTGGCTCAGGGGTAGAGTGACTGGATGGCAACCGCAAGGTTGCCGGTTCAAACCCAGGCTCCCCCAGAGTTAGTGTCGATGTGTCCTTGAGCAAGACACTTAACCCCTAATTGCTCCTGATGTACTGGTAGGTGCCTTGCATGGTTTCCGCTGCTATCAGTGTGTGAATGTAATGCACAATCTATGTAAAGCACCTTGGATAAAGGTGCTATATAAATGCACCATTTACCATTTTGGTATACCTGGATATTTGGCTGATGGTTTCCCATAGTTCAGAACCCAGCAGCATGTTCCTTATGTTGACAACACTGTCAACATAAGGACACTAGCAACACTAGCAATTCAATTCAAATAGAAAATGAAACAAAATTAGGTGTTTTTCTTCAGAATAATCTTTGTCACATTACAGTAAAAAAGTTGGAAGGTGAAATTTGTTTTTGTGCATAGTTCCATCGTGTTATGTATTACTTCGTTCTATGACCGAAGTTGTCCTTATTATGCAAGTGAAGATGTATTCTATACGTCTGAACACTACATACACACCCGTCACTTAGCTGATAAGGTGTGCGTAAGACCTTGCTTTTCAATTGTCTGTTAGAAATTGTTATGTTTTTTTATTAAAAAAAGTAGCCGGAAAATGACTGTCCCCTCATGCATTAGAAAGAAGAATCAGGGATGTGTGTTTTCAACGAGTGTAACATGGTTAATACACAGTTTGAAATTGAAGGGGCTTCTATAGGAGGGGACGTGTCTGATCAAATGTGAATATCAAATACCGGTATATAAATATTGATATGAAGTTAAAATTACACTAGAAGTGTTTTAAAGTGAAATTTCCCTCTTGGGAAGGTAAAAAGGTAGTGCAAGAAAGTAATTTCCATCAGTAACTGATGGAAGAATTATCTCTATATAGTCCAGCTGACACTGCCTAACTAGGTTAACCACCCTTTCATGTCTGTAGGTGTCTAAAGATGACAGCAGTGACATAGAGTCCAGCTCCGATGAGGACGACAGTTCTCCAGCAAATCAGAAGCACCACAGCAATGCCACTAATGGGACCAACAAAAATCATGGGACCAATGGCTACCTGACAGGGGCCCCATGTCCAGATGAACACTGACTAACACATTCACATATTTCAACACTGGACCCAAGATACAGACACCGTTCAGAAATATGTGTGTGCGCGTGTGTATTTGAGTGTGTGATAAAGACATGAACAACATTGCCTGTTTGGTACTGGAAGTTCTTGAATTATGTGAATGCAGTTTTGCTATGAGTTGGATTCATTATTCATTTTCCTTGCGCAAATTTATTCTCTTTATCTATATATTTGCATCAAAATGCACTCGACAAAATATCAAAGCACTCCTGTTGGTACAACCCACTTTCTGTTTAGCCAATGAATGAAAACATTCCACTCTATTGTGTAAGCATGCTATTTAAACATACAGTAGTCTGGCATACCGGGGGTGATATATTGTGTTGATGTCATTCTATGTTATTTATTTGTTATACTGTAGGTATGTTGGCAGATTACGGTCAGATGTCTTACCTGCTTCCATGTCAGTGTTAATGGCTGTATGACCTTGGACAATTCAGCTGTTTAAGTTCATTTCACACACTGCAGACTCATTTGGTACTCCATAATAGTTTGTGCTGGCAGAATGCTGGAAAAACTGGGTTTGTTTGTGCTGTGCACAGTATAAACCTAAGTATAATTTGAAATCTGAGAGTGTACAGATTAAAACTGAGGTTTTAACTGTGTGATGCTATACACCCCGCCCCCCCAAATGCCAAAACGTAATCGAACATTTATTTTTCCCACTCACACTCACAAAATGTAATGTGTGTACTTTACTCACAGCTCATTGTAATGGAAAATACAAACATTCAACATAAACTGTAAATGAGATGTCAATAACAGTATTATGTGTGTGAAAAAGATATGGCTAGATGCTGTATTTCCAGTTGAAGCATTTTGTTAAGTATTCTGATACATTTCTGGTAATAATTTCATTAAATGTTCTTTGCCCTCCTGGGAGGCAGACAAGAAGTGTTTGGATTATTAAAAAAGAAAACTTAATTGAAGGTTGCAAATGAGCTCAGGCCTATCTAATTGGTTCAATCAGCAGAGACAATATATTTACATAATTTTGAAAGTAACCTTTTGAGAGAGGATGAAATATAATGTAGTTTATTGTTAGTTAATGAAATCCATGCTAAAAAAATATCTCACATTGAGAATTGGAATAGTTAAAGCACCACTTTTCAGCCTACCTTCCTCACTAATGTTCATGATAAAATGCCACATTTGTTTTTCTACTCTGTCTCATGGGAGGGCTGTGGGCAGTTCAGAAATCCGTACACCAGTGACATCATCGATGGGGAATCCAAGGTGATAGAAACTGCAGGCTTTCTATTCCTGAAAAGTTGAAGCCATCGTTCTCACGATAATACAAATCTAAATATATATATTTTTTAATCTTGTTTTTAAAAACATCTAAGAATGTCACCGGTAAACAGGTTTCTGAACTGCCCACAGACCTCCTATGACACAGACCGGGTAGGAAAAAATGTGATATTTTATCATGAACATTAGTGAGGACCAATTTGACCAATTAAAGGGATATTTCACTTTCAAAAAAACTTTTGGTAATTTCATCGTCTATTCAGCTTTATGTGAACCCCCAGACGGTTTTTAAGTTGCTTGATTCAATATTTAGATATTTGAGATTCATTTTAGCTGCCCCACCCCCTTCCTATACAAACCCAGTGTAGCTTCTAACTCCATTTTAACCATGATAGATTCATTGAAAACACCCAACTTTTTTGGTGACTCATAGTGTCCTCCGAATACGTGAGGATTCATTTACTGTTTTCATTCATTTTTAAATATTGTTTTTATTCTTTAGTCTCAGCAAGGCCGCAGCCGAGCCTGCTACATTTTCCAAAACAATATTTAAAAATGAATGAAAACAGTAAATGAAAATCCACAGCCCCCTCACGTATTCGGAGGACACTATGAGTCACCAAAAAAACCAATGAATCTATCATGGTTAAAATGGAGTTAGAAGCTACAATGGGTTTGTATAGGAAGGGGGCAGGGCAGCTAAAATGAATCTCAAATATCTAAATATTGAATCAAGCAACATAAAAACCCTCTGGTTGTTCAAATAAGACTGAGTAGACGATGAAATGACCAAATGTTTTTTTGAAAGTGAAATATCCCTTTAATCTATAAATGCGCCTCTGTACGTCTGTAATCCATGTAACTCGAGAACCGTTCGCCCCACGACTTCAAATTCGACATGCATTCCACACCCCCACAGGGACCTTGAATCAGTCAGACCCACGGTTGTCCAGAACTGCCACAAAGGGCCTCTGCCCAGGCTCTGGGCATCTGCCCAGACACATGCGTTCCACTGTCCAGAACCAGCACAAAAGCCTCTGCCTCTGCTTCGGACAAGGCCTGAATCCAGATCACCTACATCTGGAGCTGGCCTGTTCTGACATCACAATGATGCGCAACCCCATCACCGCCCAACACACACTGATCACCCCTAGATATCTCTTTATATTTATTTACCTAACTATAAATGCACCAAGTCTCTTTATATGTGTAATCCACGTAACTCGAGAACTGTTAGCCCCACATACATTTGTATTAGTAGTAAAGCTTTATACACCCACTATGAATTACCTAGTTCATAGTTATTCACAAGCATGACTTCAGTCAGTCAAATTTACCACACAATGCTTGATCACATTCAGCTTCGTCATAGCTAAATGGTAGCTATTATTGACTGAAGGTACAAGCCAAGGTGTTAAATCTGTCAAAGGAATTTTCCCCTTGTGCCGTCCCCACTGGCAAAGCTCAGGTGATTTCCGCATGAGTGACTTTAGGAGGAGAGTGGTCAAAGTTCCAGGTACAAAGTCAATAAACAGCTCTACGCAACAAAATCCTGGATGTTAATGTAACTTTGAAAGTGTGAAAAACGACCTTAACGGAACAACCTTTACACCCACAAATTTAAATCAACACCCTGGATTTTACTGTGTGCCGTTTTAAAATGAAGGAACCCATGAGCACCTGCTCTGTAAGTACATTACATTTATTTTCATAAAACACAGCTATATACAATTTATTTTAAATCCTGTGGTAAAGGAACAATCTCATACATTTTCTTTTGCAAAATATAGTTTCAGACTGTTTTAATTTGTGTCAGAATTCACATGCAAAGGCTCAACTTATGTGATTTACATAGCATTTTATGTAGACAGCACTCTATAGTATATACTGATTCTTGGTGACTATTTTTATGTATTAGCTATTTGTTGCTAAATGCCTAAATTGTAATTCTCATGAAGGCTTTTGAATTTTGTTACAGTATAATCTCTTGTACGAAAATGTGAAACGCTTCTCAAAAAATGGCGAGTCCTTCTGCAAAGAACTCATGACAGTCTTTCAGCAGAGGTAAGCTCAATGGATGATAATTCCCTTTATTGACCAACAGAACCAAACTTAAATAACTTAAAGTGTTTGCCAGTACATTGTACAAAATAGTATACTGCTCAATTTGAACTGTGTATATAAATTCAGTATATAAATACATGCCTCTTCAAATAGCCACAGTGAACACATTAGACAATCTCTATACATGTAGGTACTACATGTATGCATACAAAGAAGAAACCTTTTTACAATGCTTAAGAATAATAATACAATAATGAACGTGAAGCCGTGGCTTTTCAGCACATTCATTATTCATTACACCACATTATTTGGGGTTTTACAATGCCGTATAACTTGTGTTAGTCTCCCACAGTGAGTTCAACCATTGTAGTTACTCTTTGACCTTCATGAGATCTTTGCTATAACTTCAGGGCTGAGCTGGAGCATTCTTATGCCAAAGGACTGCAAAAGGTTGCTGGCAAACTCATCAGGGCCTCTAAAGGAATGACAAACAAGTAAGCAATTTACACGACTACTCTATAACAGTGGTTTCCAAACTTTTCAGCTCAAGATCCAAAGAGAGATTAGACGTTTGAGTGAAGCTCACCGTCAAGTGGGAATTGTGCTCAGCATTAAATGTGTTCATTTAAATCTCCTTAACCTTTCAGAGTTTAAACTGACATTTTATTGAAAAGTATGGTATGGTCTAATAATGATACCCTTTACATTTACTGAGAATTTACTGAGATGTCACATTAATGAAGCCATAAACTCCTTAAACCTTTTCACGATTGCTTCCTTCTCAGTTCCATCTACAACGCATGGTGTCATGTGTCAAATGAGATGTATTCAACAGCAGACATCCACAGGTACCGTACTTTTTCAAACTTTCAAACTAATGAAATGTTACGAGGTATCTACTATCTATGCATGTGTCAGAAAATAAATCTAGATTGTGGTAAGAAAAGTGCATTCCGTTTTTTGTCAGGCCATCATCTTCAGTGCAGACATGAAAATGTGATGTTCTTATTTTAGAACATTAGGAAATGCCTTTCAGCAGGAAGCAATTCTCGAACTACGACAAGCCTTAGACGAACAGAACAAGAGGAAGAGGCCTGTATGTAAGGCTAATGTATTCTCTGACTCTGTCTATCCATCCATCTGTCTATATGTCTGTCCATCTGTCTATCTATCTTATCAATGTCTTCCATACCATTCAGCCATTTCTGTACTGCTAAATCACTGATTCTGTCGGGGGTGTTTTTTCATAGCTTGATAATGTTGTTGAGAAAACTGGAAAACTTGTTGCTGCTAACTGGAGTGAGCAGCTTAAGGTAGGAACAACGTGCTTATTATTACAGTTATAATGCAACCAAGCATTTCAAGAAATGCTTTGTTGCATTTCTTGAAACTTATCCCCAAAACAGTAAAATACAATTAACAATTAACTTTCCTTGTAAAAAGAAAACGTTAACAATCAAAATGACAATGGCTTCCAATAAATCGCTACAACAATGTCACCAAATGTTGTGCATCTTCTGAACGTTATGTCAACCTGTCCCTGACACATAGAAATCTGACTTAATACACTTAATTATATTAAAGAAAAGTACTTCACCATAGTGCTTGTGTTTTCTCTTTACCATGACAGATGAAGAAGAAATTGGTTGGAATAACAAGAGAGCATGAGGCTCTATTCAATTTTGTTGAGAACAACAAGCAGATATGCACAGAGAAAGAAAAACAAAAGGTAGAGTATGATTTGGCCATCAGTACACATTTAACAGTGTACTCACTCTGAGAAAGTATGATGTTGTACTACACAGTTGTAGCATTAACTATTCAAATGCTTGCTATAACATCTGCTGCACTATAGATGCTTAACAGACTGATTAAGTCAGCAGAGGCACAGACACACATTGATGAAGAATACTTCAATATCAACATGGAAGGCCATCAAATCAGACTAAAGTGGGAAAATACACTGAAACACTGCTACCAGGTTTGAATTAAAGTGATCTTGTTTTATTTTGAACGTATCGCTAAAACAAATATACAACTAGAACTATCCAATCATCCAGAAATACAAGTCTAGAATAGATTTTATGTATCTTTATTTAGGTAGCCTTTTTTAGGATTAGAAATTGCTGTAAAGATGTTTCCTGAGATACACTGTCTGTTTCAGGTCATCCAGGAGCTGGAGAAACAGCGGATCGAAATTCTGTTCAACATTCTGAACAGATACAATCTCCAAATGTCTAGCTTTGGGCAGACTCTCAAACATGTGAGATTTCTTGATTTCTAACCCCTGCTACAGCCTACAGGGCACACACAAGCTGCAGTGCTGATTGATGCCACCATTCATCGATACAAGTAAACACTTGTTCTGTCATGTCCCCTTTAGAGCCAGAGACAGATCGAGCAGGCCGTTCAAAGGGTCGATGTGGAAAAAGATATTCAAACCCTGGTAGAGGAGACCAGTATCATGGCTGAGGAGAACAAAGCAGAGTTTTTGATGGCTGATTATTTTGTAAGAACACAAATCTGTTAATTTCTTCAAATTAATTCGATGTAGCATTGCCATTATACCCCATCAATGATTAAAAACAAAGATAATCGCTCCCATTGTTTTACATGTGATTCTGTAGCCTGTCCTTAAAGTGACCTATCTGCCTTCAGGAAGAGGATAGAAAGTCACTGATGGGGAAGAATAGAAGAAGAGAAGCCATCAAAATCAAACTCCAGCGACTGGAAGATAGTATCACAAAGTCAAAGAAAGACTGCGAGGGTACGGTTATTGACTCCGACTTCATTAACCTTGTCATACACTTGTCTTACATTAAGCAGCAATCGTACACAGGGAATGCTATTTAAGTCATCATCTGTAAATATGTTTTTATATTCTCATGTATAGAGCTTTACAAACTGATGTTTTTTATATTCTTATGTTAGGGCTTGACAAACTGATGAAGACATACTCTGAAAATCCATCTTTTTCAAACCAAAAAAACCTTGAGGAAACGGAACAACTGCATGATGAGGTACTTCTGCTGGATTATATCACGTAGGCCTACAAACGTACCAAATATAGTCTAGATGTCAGCTAATGTACCATAATGTTTCATATTGGTGCCTCTAGACCACTCTGAAGTTGGATCTTCTCGAGGCTACTCATTACAAGTTGTCCATATCACTGACTGAATTAGAAGGAAGACCTAAGGCTTCGCACCGATTCAGTGAGAGCATCACCAAATGGAAAGACAAGGTAGTCATACACACTGTCTCAAGTTTCTATCCCCAGTATTGAGATGTTGTAAGGCATGCCATGAAACGCTCAGCATAACTCATTTCCTCTGTCTAAGGATTGTGAGCACAGTGTTGTCCAACTGACCCGCCCAGTCAAAATAAGGAAAATGCCATTCAGATCCCGTCAATCACTGAGGGCTTCCATCATTTACAAGGGACCAGCTGTGAAACAAGAGTCTGTGGACACACAATCTGGTCCCATTGAGCAAGTCACTACCACAACACTGAGCCAAGAGACTGCAGCTATAGACTGTAGCAGCACTGTTAATAATGTCGCCCAATCTGAAACAGATGACACATCTCAAGGTGAGGGGTTGATAATAAATACCCTATTATATGGTTGTATTATGTATCATCACAATTCTAATTCCATCATATAAATATACACAAACTACAAATATCAACATTTAACAGGTCAAAAGGGTGCAGAATGGGGCAGCATAGGAAAATGCAAGGCTTTATATGACTTCACTTCCAATCAAGATGATGAATTGAATATGAAAGAAGGTAAGACTCACATTATTTGCAATCAACATCAATTCAAATAGTATGATTAATGGTTAATGGAACTAGTAAAATGACAAAAAACATTTTCAGGGGATCTTCTGGATATCTATGGGAAGGATGACAGTGGTTGGTGGTTTGGCACACTCAACGGGCAGACAGGCCACTTCCCATCAACCTATGTTGAGGAGCTGCCCATGTTAAGCATTGTCAAATCATCTGATGTGTGACATACCCGACTTCCATACATTGATACTGTAATGAGGACTGATTTTGTGTCCAAAACCTGAATAGAACTATGTAGTGTGAACTTGAAGTACTCTTCGCTTTCTGTATTTGAAAATAAATGCTTATTTCTTAAGAATTCTTACAGATCCATTTATTTTGTCACTAGGAAGGAAGGTATTATGCTAAAAAGCAACTACCAGTATACTGTTGGGGGCAAAAGGCTTCTGGGGTTATTAAAATTTAATAAAATATGTTACGGTACTTTTCATGTGATTTATGAGAAGTAAAATGTAAAATGTCTACAGCTAAAGGCTGTATAAAACAGCATGGTGGTGAGGATGTTAATATCATATCCTATCAAAATATATTATTAACATTGAACTACTCCTGTTTGTACAATTGTACTATAAAATGTAATGTTTCAACTTAGTACTCTTATTACTTCTTATGTTTAAACATTGTCAACATGCACATGGTGAAATAATTTGAATTGGTCATATAAACATAGGTTTAAGACCCCACTTTGAGAACCTGACTCCATGGGATGGTGGCTGTATTGAGTTCACAATCTAATTGTGAACTCAATACTGCCACAATCTGGCGGAGTCAGCTTAGAAAGGTGGTAGTTTCTTTAGCAGACAGTTTGAGGGTCCAATGGAGCTAAGAGGTTTTGTCCAAGCACTTTTGACTACTTCCCATTGGTTTAAATATTTTCAAAACAACACAGTAACACAGTAAAGGGTGTTATCCCCCCCCGTCTCCCCTCATATTTATTATATTTGCATAAATCACTGCTATTGAACACCCTCTACAATAGCATTGATTTATGCAAAAACATGCTTCTTCCCAAAAACATGCTTTTTCCCAAAAGCAACAAATTATACTTGTTTTGTTATTTGGTGGGGGGTCCCCAAATGTGATTCTTTTGGGCGGTCACAGCCTGAAAAGGTTGAGAACCACTGCTCTAGGTAATTAAAGAAAAGTCATGTATAGCCTACTTTCTGATGCCATAGGAACAACATTTTCCTGGAATCACTACATGCTATGTTAATGCTTTACAGTGAATTTCCCACATTCAGACTTTATTGATTCTGTTGCATCTTTAAGCAACTGGTGAGGTACATGCACAGTCTTGCATGTGGCGTGATCTAAAATTGCATCCAGAAATGCGCAGTACGGGGACATAGACACACACACAGATAGATATTTCTTCATTTATTAGTTTAGATTAATCATAGCTTAAAACATAACTAATCGCCTGTGGGCTTCTGAAAGAATAGGGTTCTGCGTTTCATAGTATACCAGTAAGACACCGGAACGGGGGCTCAGATCAACATATCCGCCTGGGTGACCGCAGACTGCTGGGCGAGCGGTGGAGCTTTGGCATGGGAGTCAGATCATTCTTATGGAATGTCAGAAAAGGTCAGCTCCATCTATGGAGATCTTAGGCCTGATTCCCACTGGCAGCCAAATCTAGCCTGAATCAGATCTGAGTCACTTCAGGATTGAAATCCGATTGGTTTAAATGAGTCATGTGACCATTTAAACCAATCGGATTTCAATCCTGAAGTGGCTCAGATCTGATTCAAGATCTGATACAAGCTGTGATACAGTAGGTGAGTGTACTTTCGATGGTACAGCGCCGGCGGTAGAGGTTTT
>OOFJ01140359.1:6140-21954 GCA_900323375.1 Benthosema glaciale
TACATTTCATATCACAAACACCATGTAGTGAAAAATCCTGTAACTGTAAATGAAAAAAAAAAATAGAAAAAATATTTTTTTTTGAAAAAATAAAAAAAATAAAAAAATGATTTTTGGAAATTATGAATCGATTCTGAATCGTTCATAACGGGAATCGCGATTCTAATTCGAATCGATTTCTTTTGACACCCCTATAATTAATCCTGTGAGGTTTTATTTTATATAAATAATAGTAAACAAAGCAATTACTGCAATATTGTCCGCAAGCTTTTATTGTGAAATCCGACCTCACCCTGAGCTTTTATTGCGAATCCGACCTCACCGTGAGCTCTGTCTGCGAGCTGCAGATATACGCTCTTGCGAGAAGGTGCTGAAATGTACACGTTGTACCCCCACTAGATGGCACTGTTAGACTCTGATACTGATAGGCAGCCATGTTCAGAATTCACAATTTGCTTTGTTTAATCTCAAATTCTTAATCTTTGCTCAATATAAATATCCCCAGTGGTGTAAAGTAACTAAGTACATTTACTGAATGTACTGTACAATTTTGAGGTATTTGTATTTCCTACTTTTTACTTGTACTCCACCAGTCCACTACATCTCAGACCCAAATATTCTACTTTTAATCCACTATATTTATTTGAAAACTTTAGTTACTACTTTGTAGATTTTGAATATTATTGAAAAACATACATTAACCACTTCAGCTCTGTTGAAGCTGTGCACAGAACATACTATACAGATGGACGGACGGAAGGAGTGCAAAACATACCGGTACTCTCCCCATGCCTTTGCATGGTGGAGACAATAAACATTCCCTGTGGCGCTCTGTAGTATTGCCTATCATTGTGGGGGGTAAACTGTGTTGTAAGAAACTGCCGGTTTATAAATTCACCGCTAGTGAGTGCAGTGCGGTGACATTGGGAGTCATATAATTGACTGTCATCCTGTCCTGGCGTGCAGGCGATAGCCAGCGGAATTCTTGAGCTGACTGAGTGTTGCTTATTTAAGAAATATGATAGCAGTTCTCCACGTTTGATAAGCAAGTTTAATGTACCCATTCAATCATGACAGCGTGTCAAAAGGGATCATGGTGATGGGGGATTACCTCACCATCATTAATTTTTAGGTTAGGGTTAGGTTAACTACTTTGTGTTTAATAGCTGCACTATGTCACATTTTGTAGTGATTACAATGCTATTTTGTCAGGCAAGGCAAGCTATATTAGATCAGTGGTAAAAACCTCATCACTTGGGTTCGAATACGGGGTAGAACAGGCAAGTCACAAAAGGTATAGCTTTAAGCCCTTTGTTGTGTGATATTTGCATTGTGCAATGTCTACAACATAACAGAAAAGTACCCTGTCCTACCAGCCTAAGCACCAAACAGTGTCATGCATCGGTGTCGGTTTACATATATTCACTATGTTTTATTAGCGTTTCAAAAACATGTTAAATGTCTACATCTTTATTAAAGAACCTACTGTCTGTATGTCAGAGAGAGAGTGTGTGTGCGCGCGTGTGTGTGTGTGTGCGTGTGTGTGTGTTTGCATGCATACACGCATGATTTCACATTGAGGTCAAGTTTGTCCAATAAGCATGCAGCACAACACTATGTGGTCATCATTCTAAGGTCTGGGTAAACATGAATCTGTTAGCAGCAGATTGGATCTTCTAACACAGTGATTCTCATCCCTTTTCATTTCAAGAACCCCCAGTCTAATCTACACTGTGAAGTCCTCAGTGTTCATTTAACCCAGAGAGGGTGTTCCATTTTTACACTATCAGAGTTACAGACCTCCAACTCTTAAGATTGTAGATTGGTGATTTTCCTCATGGAACACCAACATACAACCAAGTGTAAATCATCAATCTTCAGTGTCCGATTGTCCAGACTGAGTCTCCAGACTAATTTCAAACCACCTAGGAATGTGGTTCAAAGCTGATTCGCAAACATTTTTGCTTCTGCTTTGACTTCATGTAAAATATTTATTCCAGTGTGGATATAGGCCAGAAACATCGGATTTGGACTTAACTGTAGTCTGTGTGTCATAACTCATCATCCATATGTCCATTTGGAGCACTGGTCTTTTCAGGCACATGGAAAGCCACGTAAGGGGGACACGTCCTGGAGTTGAGGCAGACCAGCTTCTTCAATGAGGCTGACTGGACCAGATCAAATCCTACTTGGCCTCCAAAAGTGCTCGGCTTCCAGTACTCTGGAGAACATATAGGATTTCCTAATAGACCTTTCAGAGAGAAGGGGGCCCCCATCTCCACCATGCTCTCTCCAAATATGGCGCCCGGCCGCGTCCGTTCCAGGAGCATGCCGGGATAGAATTCTAGAGCATCAATGTCTCCGTACATGTCCTCCAGTTCAGCTGCGACCACCTCCTCACCTGCAAAACATTCACCACCGGAGACAGAGAGGAGTGATTTAAAACCGGTTCAGTTCACTACACACCCACATTAGTCTTCCTAAAGGCTCATTCATTCATAGTTTGAAATTTCGGTGGTTAGGCTTCGGTGGTGAGAACGGTGCATCTGCGATGCATCTGCGATATCTGCAGCTGCGATATGCGCTGTTCCAATCAGCCTGAGCCCAACTCACAGCCACCGCACCGCACCCCCCCCCACACACACACACACACACACACACACACACACACCCGAAAGCCACCCTACTACATTTTCAGAAAATGTATCACGCTCCCAGTGTGCAAATAACTTCATCTTTTGTTGTGAGTTGTGCGAGTACAGAAGCATTTTGTCTTACCTGTGAATTGTGTGAAAGATGTGTAAGGCTGAAGATTAAAGCGTTTTCTGTACTGATTGAAGGACTGGATACGAAGCAGTCTGGATTCTATGATGGTCTTAACAGCAACTCCAGTCAACACAGCATGCATGTTGTTGGCCCCACCTACCTGTGGAACGTACAGGAAGTAAAACGTCTATAAACATGCACATTATGCACACATGATTGGATTATTAGGTTTCTGTTTGCAAACATTTAACTTAAAAGCAAACAAATTGTTAAATTAAGTATATAATACATATTCAACTTTATTTAGTTGAATATGTAATATAGAATGGCAGCTAGAATTTCTTTCACTTAAATACCAGTGCAGTATGCTTTATACATGAGAAAAAGGCAAATCAGATTATTGGGTAACTGAGCTTCTAATGTGTGTAATATTTCCTTACCTGGCCGGCAACTTGTCGTGAGAAGGCGTCCACTAATTTCTCCACGCCATATTGTGTGACAACAGAAGTATTAAATAGAAATTGTTTATAGGAGAGTTCATCCCCATCAATGAAAAAGCTGTCAGGCATCAAGGGATGCCAGTGGTAGAGCTGGACGAACTCCAGAGCAATGCGATTGCTGTACTGGAACTGTGAGTTGAAGAGCAGAGATGGATCAAACTTTAACTTCAGCAGGTAGCCACTCAGATGCTGAACATAATCCTCGATCACAATTTGTATCGTCTCACCTGGGGAAAATAAACAGACATTTTTTAATTCTCTTTAGTTATCGCCTTAAAAGTAGTAAGCAGTGTTGTTGCCTTCTGTTTTGGTGGAAAACTACTCCCAAGCCCCAGATTAATACAAAAGTAATATAAAAATGGTCAAAACATGGCTGATATATGTTTACGTAGTACAGCATACATTCTTATCAGTGGCCAGCTCACCAATGATGATGAGGCGTGTGGTTTGGAAGAGCTGGTCGTCATCCCATGTGGGATGTTCTGCCTTCAGGATGTCACACACCCGGTTATGTTCTCTCAGCCACAGCGTAGCGTACAGCGTCAGGCCGGGCAGGAGACCGAACACTTCCTGACCAATAGCCAGCTGCATCTCTGGAGGGGTCCCCGGGGGGTAGCTCATCTTAACCGGTGCATCAGCCACTAGAGGAGGGTACATCTCTCCGTCAATTAACTGATGGGAGACAAAAAAGAAAAACGTAATACTAAATGAACTTCTACTGTATATTGCTCAATATTTCTTGGTATTGTACCAAGTTCTCCACTTGCAGTAACATCAATGATGTCGACTCGTCAATCATACTACATATCAATGAACACCATGATAAATAGTCTTAAAGAATAAGTCAGTGGCTGTCTAACATGCCAAGGACCCGAAGCTTTGCCATGCATTAGTTTAATACCTATTAAAAAAATAAAGTGTTTCTTTGTGCCATTCCAAGTGTTTGCAATGGTAATAATCTCAGTTCATTCAGAGTTGAACATCTTTGTCACCTGGTACTTCAGTTTCCCATCTCTGTGAAGTCTCAGGTTGAGCTGACGAGCCAGATTATCTCCATAGATGTGGCCTGCATCCACCTGCATTCCAACGATACGTTTACAGAGAAACACAGATCTTAAGTCACATGAACAGGGGGTGGATATCTGATATCTGCTTATCATGTCTGAAATCCAATACTACATGCTCCGTACTAATCAGAAATGTATTTTCAACATCATTTCCTGTGCTTACACAACAGTATGGTTCCTTTCAGACAGCATCAGAGAATGTTAGGAAATTGCCACACCTTGTGACAAAGCAGAGGTACTACAGATAAACAATGAAGAGCTTTGTGTCAACCACTGTTGTCCAGGTCCTCACAGCTACCACGCTGCACTGTGGGACATTTATACTAGGGTAGTGTCCAGAATTGCATATTGTAATATCTCTCAACTGTACTATGCATTTCACATAGGCTACTAAGCTTTCAAACATAAAAAAATTACCACAACCAATTAGGCATACCGGTAATAATAATTCATATTAGCATGTGATTTCGGACATGAACATTGTACAATTTTGTTAAGTTATCACCATCTCCTTTGTGAGAGAAAAAAAAAAGAATAAAACCAACCCCATGTGCTAAAGCCTTGGTGTAGCCCAGACCCATGCTGTTGTGCGTCTTAAAGAACTGGTGAGTGAAGTGCTGCGCAAAGAAGGCGAACATGAGATTGCTGCCCTGGGGGTCTGGTCTGAAGGTCCTCCTCAACAGCAGCTTCTCCACCAGCAGCTCTGGGCTGGGCAGCACCACCCTGCCTAAAACACACATTCACAGCAGAACTCACTTTAACCTATTGAGACCATATATATATACACTGTATAAATGAGCCCCAAAATGATATGCATTTGGCCTCGGACCCCCTTCTGAAAATATTTTGTTCCAGGGGCCCCCAAAGCAGCAAAGATTTTACCCAGACCTACAAAAATGCATTATTAATTAATAGCTCATGCCCCGTTTAAATAAAATAGTGTTCTTCTCTTTGATCAGCTTTTTTTACTATTTCTTGATATATCTTTTATTTATTTATTTTTAATTTGACTTCTCCATATCATTATTATTATTATTACAACCGTATTATTATTTAAAGAAATATTTTATGTGTGGAATCTTTTTGTAGAAAAAAAAGGTGATTCTCACTGCCCATAGTTAGGGAAACACTGTTTAAGTCTGTATCTTTGTCAAAACATGGCAGATACAGTTTACACAGTACAGCGTACCAGTGTACTCTTCAAGGTCAACTGTCTGTTGATGTCAGAATTGTGAACTATTCACTCTCAATTGATAAAACACAGTAGCTGTGCCAGCACATGTCACCATCCTGATATTATGATTCCTACAAAACAGTGTTTTCTTTCATCATTGTACAACGAATAGGGAAAATAGCAGACATAGAGCTTGTAACAGATCTGCTATTTTATGATGTTTTCAAATTGCCTTTAATGACTTGTTGTCTAACACAGGCATCAACATACATGGATGAAATGACATAAAGATGCCTAACCTTTGACCCCCATAGGAGTAGGGCAGTCCTCGGGTACAGGGGGTAGGATACGAGTGTAGTAGCTCACATTGTAGTAAGATTCCCAGCTCAGGTACCCGTACTTAGAGTTAAACGTAGGAGGGCTGGGGATCAAGGTGGACCTAGCTGTAAAATACACACACATCAAACATGAATAACAGGTTTGTATATAAGTTAAGTATTTATGACTTAAGTCCTTGAATGAAGCCTGAGTCATACTTTGTTACTTTGTTGCAGGTGACAGCGGCAATGCGGCATACAACAAAGTATATGGGTATGGTCACACAATGGCCGGGGATCGGCCAACGCATGCCGAAGCTATCGTATGCATCAAAGGTTCATTAAAGGTGAACTCCACATGAACTCCACATTGGTGCGCCACGTGTGCACCGCAATCAGAAGCTCCATCTCTTTGCTTGCATATAATGGATAGTCATCCATGTGTGACCATACATACATTTAGTTTATTGAGCGGTGCCTAACCGCTCCATTAAGTAGCAATGTGTGTATGTATGTCTGTCCCTGTGTCTGTATGTCCGAGCACAGAAAGCTGCAACACAGTAACTCTGTCATTTATCGACCGTTTCGGACGTGGGCCGGCTCACCAGAACCGGGTCGCTCCCCTGGGGGGCTGGATGTTGCGGGGACCCCCACATGGTACAGTTGCACCGCTCACTTCACACAGGTTTTTACATTAATAAATAGGACCACAATAGGACTTTTTGTGTTATCCATTTACCTCAAATGTCTGACAGTACCACATGCCGTTTACATATTGTTGTCTAATAAAGTATTCAATCAACGTACCCTAAATTAATCATAACGACTTGGCCATTGGAGATAAAAGCAGGCAATAAATATGTGATCATCATGATATATTGCGGACCTGTCAGGACGAGTCGCATTAGAACATCCCGAAGGAAGGTGCAGTTGATGACGTCCCACAACCACTTGAAATGGGTCAGGAAGTAATGGATGGCATCTGGACTGGGCTTCAAGAGCTCCCGCACCCTGGACCAGAACTCCGCTGCACAACACATAATGACATAATCATATTTTATTGGATTAAAAAATACATATATACTGTAATGTTTCTGTTTTACTTGCTTACAACTCCCCTATTACATCTTTGACAAATCCTACCATACTTAGTGCTTTGTTTTTAGGATGGATAAACACGTTTAAGTAATTGTAGTTCTACAAGGCCACTCTTATGATGAATATTAAAAATAATAAATGTTTCACCCAGTTTTCAATTGATTCCAGTTTTCAATTCATTCATTCATTCATTCATTCATTCATTCATTCATTCATTCATTCATTCATTCATTCATGCATTGCCTTTGGCATATGAACTCTGTTCCACATTCTTTTCTATTGTTTTCAAGTTACAGCATTGGTTGAATACCATTCCACTTAACGAGGGTGATGTAATTGCATAAATTAGCGGACAACTATTTCACATTTGATTATGAGTTCCATTACTGATCCCTGTTTATATGAAGCAGATCCTTAGAATCAGACCCTACAATGTAAATATGAAGTAGATACAATGGTGCAGATTTCCCTTCCAAGCACTGTACCTTCCAAACTTCCAAACATTCACATCTAATTATCGTATCTTCCTACTTGTTGATCATGCAATGTTCCCTGACCTCAGATGTGTTTCTTTGACTAGACATTTTTGTCCAATGTGAAAGGAAATAGCAACAATATTTTACTAAGAATTCCTCTCAATGTAAACGTTTATTAAAAGGATATGCGAATTGATCCCAAAAGGAAATTGGACTCACGGATAGTGCAGTTTTCACCATAGTAACCGGTACGAGTGCAGTCGCACTCATATCTGTCTAGACCGTACCTTACGCACACTCCCCGGTACTGACATGGGAAATGACAGCAAGGGTTCGCTGCAAGGAAAACGAGAAAAACAAGCCCAGTCAAAGAGAGTTAAAACATTCCAAGGCTGAAATTCTATAAACTATACATGACATGCCTATGATCCTACTTGACTTCTTAACCACTTAAACCTTATATGGTCGTCGCCATGCTGGCTTGTGGTGGACATTTTTGTCAAAATTCTGTTTTTGCCACAGAGACATGGAAAATGAGTGGACAATAGTATAATCACAAACACAGATACTAGTTGGACACCTAATGTGCCATAGTTTCGTACTAAATCAGTGTAAGAACATTATAATGGTGTGTAAAAAATAAAATTAAACATTTGCCATGGACAAGACCAAGTCTTTGTCACGGACACATGTGTCTGTGTGCGGACATATTAATGACCCGTGCTTTATACTTGTCATGATGCCACACTTGTCAGCTTGTAAATCTGCTAATTTCACTCATTTTGAAATTAAAGATATATATTTTTTTTTTTTATGAGATTTGTTTTTGCCTATAATGAGTCATGACATACCGTAAATAGGGGCAGCAGGTTTGAAAGTAATGTGAGGTGATGTTAATAGAACAGAATGTATAGAACAAGAATTGAAATTATCAGAAATGTGTATTGTCACTAACATGTATCAAGACTTAACCTTTTGGTGGGAACATGAAGACTGTGTAACATGTATGTGAGGTTTGTATGTCAGTAAACTTGTACGAACAAGCATCCTAGCAACACAAGGTTAACAAATAATAACCAGACAAAGGGATCTTTGTTCACTGCCCCCCCACTCTCCCCCTTCTCTCGCTCCCTCTCATACCTACACTAGGCAAAATGGTAAATCAAAGTAGTACTAAAATTAGATGTAGTGAATAAATGCAAACATATTAATTCACAAATAAAATATATGTCCATATCGGGGGGGAATGAAACCATCGCTTATGTAATTTAGGTTTGTGGTTAGGTCTGTGTCATTGCTCAAGTCAATGTATTTTTAGAGCATGTGTAACATTACACAATGAATGAGGGTGTGTCATTACAGATGGGGGTGTTCTGTTATGTGTGGTTTATGGGCTAGTCTAATTACTGTAAATACTGCAATTAGGAACCAACTGTGCAGATTATAAAATAGACATGCAATGGGTTAGGAGGTCTTTTCCCCCGAAGCATCAACCTCATTCAGGTAAGGACATGTCTTTTCCGGTCCACAGAACATAAAACTTTCCATGGTTACGGAAATGTTTTGTAAACCACAGATCGGTTATCACAGCAGATCATTATGCACTTAACGTTGAACCCTAGCGCCCCTATACTGAGGTGAACATTCATGAGCTTGAAGATCAGGTATTTGCGGCAAAGAATTTTGTTGTAGAGATTCTGGGGGCCGCCAGTCAACTAAGTATAGTGTTTAATTAAGTGGTTAAGCATAGTGCTCACAAGTGAAAACCTTCCTGCAAGTTAATTATTGCAAGAATAATGAACAAGGAATCCTAAACATTTGTGACAATGATACAAATTCTACTGAAAAGTACTTTGTTGCATAATAACAATCCCTCCTGTCCAAGATTGCATAATAATAAGGCAATTCTGGCATGCCTTCACAAGGACAGTGAGTCCCCATGTACCTAAATACCATTGATATGGCCAGTGAGATTCAATGCTTCAGAGGTCTACTTTACCTCATCAGTCCTTAAAATAAACTTGATTGAGATTTGCCTTCACCGCCTACAAGCAGGTCAAAAAAGGAATGGTATGTTCAGTTAACACTAATAATGACGACCCCAGGTTTAGTCTTGCTTGGCAATTACGAGCAATCCTATAAAAAGAATGCACAAGACTAGACTAGCTCAGTGAAACAGACATGGAAAAATACTGTTTCATGGATGCACACATTAAACATGCATGCTTTCTCACGCATGCACGCACTCGTCGCACTGGGATAAAGCACTGGTCCTCAAAGTGGGGTCCAGGGGGGACCTATAAATTGTTAGGAACCAAGTGGACCCTTACATGTCTATGGTTGGAAATCTTGAAATGAAAAGCTTTGAGAAACACTGGGATGGAAAGCAATGTTTCACTGCAAGATGCACGCTATGGATCTATAGCACGGAATATGAACCAGGGACCACCACCCTGACTGAGAATCAATCTGGGGACCACTGTTGTGTTGGGAGGGGGGGTATGGTGTGGTGGAAAATCAACCTTCCATATTGATGCTGTTCATTGCAACTTATGAACGAGCAGACATGACATTGACTGATAATAATATGGGCAATACATTTTATGGTGACTCAACCAGGCAATCCGGAACGGTTTCCTTTGAGATTCTAACTCCCTTTTCTGTGGAAGTTCTTTATGTCCCAGTTCCCACCCACTAACTGTCAACATTGACGCATCATCATATTTCACCAGGCCATTTAGTGCATTGTTTCTTAATAAAATAAAACAAAATCTTTACTTTCCTACATAGTAAATACATGGCCAGGGACCACATGCAATACCTTCACAGACTGAGACCACAACAGTTGAAACCCCATGATCATACAATAAATATTTAGAGTAGCTTAATAGTACAACTTCTAATTAGCAGGCCTGAATAGATTATTAATCAAGTTTAACACGGTTTATAGCCTATAATATAGTCACTTTCTCAATGAGTATGTACCTGTAATGGGGGTGACTTCATCACTGCAGCATAGAGGCGCTCGCAAAAGCAAAAGAAAACATAGGGATCCTAGGAAAGAGGCTTCACATAGAGGAACAGGTTTACATTTCTGTAACAACAATAAAACACATAAAAAACGAAAAAGACAAGCAAAAGTTCACAATTCAATAATGAATACTTACATCTCATTATAGCAGTCAAGGTTCCGTGAGAAATCAGTAGCCTAAGTAACAACCATTCCTGGTCCCAAAACTAGACTACTTTAAATGGGCAGCCATATGGAATCTGCACATCCTGTATCACTAGGTGGACTGGAGAGAAAGACTACCGTATGCTACAGTATGCACGGGAATGTAAACTGGCTGCTTCATGAAGCGACAAGTACTTCTTATCTCGTCTCTCTCCAACTACGCGACCCATGGAGCATGGACCAGAGAGCTCAGGATAGACATAACACATAAGAGACTCACCAGAATGGGACATGGTAACATTCTACGTTTGTCGCCACCTCTTGGCCGAACTCCACCATTGCGTGAAACATTAAACTGATTAATCCTCGAACTAGACTAGATTCCTGTGAAACCTGTCAAGCAAGCAGTAAGCAAGCAAAACAGTTTCACTTTCTGTGTATGTGTGCTCTTTATCCTTGTATCTCCTCCAGTAAATGCTGAGATTGAGGTTACTATAGGGCCCCCCAAATTGAATGGAAGTTCCCTTTCCCTCATCTGACAAAGTCCATCACCTGACTGTCACTCACATCTATAGATTCTGTTGATGCTTATAATTGCATTAATGCAAGAGATGGAATTAATGGTCTACTTCAGTCAGATGAAACTTGGTGGAAAGTAAATGCACCAACAAATTAAGTTAAAAGATAATGTACTTTTCAGTACTTGGGGACAAATCGTATGGACTGTGTACTCTGGCAGAAATTACATTTAGCTAATATGACTCAAGTCCAATATCCCACTATAACTCAAAACTAAATTTTAATGATTGAAAGGATATCTCATTTCCACTTATTTATAAAGTGGTCAGTTATTTTCTAGTGCAGAATAGATTTATATGACAAACAAGTAACAGGCTCTCCTAGCTCTGGTCCAGGGTGGAGGGGGATTCAAACATGGAGATGGCACTCGTTCCTCAGCTGGTTCTGAGGAGTTTTAGATCGCCATGTGGTGTATTAAAATGACAATTTCATGTCCATTTATCGATATTCAAATGTTAACAGTGATATACCCTTCAAGCCCATTAAGAAATCATACCACTTTGAATCAGACAATTGGACTTTATAAAATGCATAAAGCAGTATAAAGCAGTGATAGATTATTTTGGATTACCGGTAGTAAAACTGAGCATAATGCCAGCATTGATCCAAGAACCTTTCGTTGGTTGTGAGTCTATGACTCAGGTAGGGTATCAAAAAGTTTGACATCAAACTCTTAACTACATTTACCATGATCTTTATTATAATTTAGTATTAGCTTCATCTTATGTAAATTGTATTTATGCTGGCAGTCTTATGTAAATTGTATTTATGCTGGCAGTCTTGAGGAATATGCAACCCCAATATTTTGCAGCTTGTACGAGTGACTCTAGGTTCATGAATGACCTTGAGAAATCAAGTTTCTCAACACCCTTGAAATCAAATCAATTACAAATGAATAATTTGAGAAACCTGTGCAAACAAAGGGCCACTCACTGTATAATAGTTTTAAAAATCGTTCCAAGCCAAGTGGATAGCAGCGTTTAGACCATGACCATCTATTTCTGTTAAATCAATGGTGAACAGTGTTCAGTGTGAATGTCCCTTAAAGCTCAAATTAATGTCAAGACCTGTTAAATAATGAAATGGAGATAAAAATGTCAACCAAGACATTGAAGATTGCGTCATTAGAAGTACTAGTATAGCTAGATACTATACTTCACTATAGAACAATGATGTGACAATAGTCGTTTCTGAATCAATGATGCATATTACAAATCAAAAGACGAGGACTCAAATTAACTGACACATTTATTTTTGCACCAACAGTGCAGCAACTCACAGCCAACTGTGAAAACGTCACCAGAACATGTTTTCTTTGCCCAAGTGGCAACGAATAATGCACTAAACGCAGATCACTTAAGGGGCGCCGGACGGGCCAACTGCTGCCCGCCTTGGTTTAGGGGTAGTTCCCTCCCGGAAGCCATTCCTAGGAAAACAGAGGAAAGAAAATACATTTTGCTTAATTGCCTAGGACATAAGACAGTGTAACAGCACATACTTTACTTTTAACATTTAAAGTAGTTCTCTAGTACTGTGGTTTTCCATCCTGAAGTCATCTAATCCCCAATTTGACAGCTTGAATTATATGCTTAACTGGGAGATGAAAAAAATAAAGGAAAACCAGGGCAGAGGGCTGGAGTTGTATACCCATTTATTTATTTTAAAGTATGTTTCTTAACTAGGTTTGCAGCCTATGCATCTGTTAACAAGCTTGTGTTGGTGACAGGCAGTCATTGTATACGTGATAAATTGGATATAGCCAATATCCACTTAGTGCATCATTGCTGCAAAGTCGTGTCTCAGTAAATAGATTTGTTATCACTGAAGAATCAAACAGATTCAGACATTTATATTTGGTAGCATCATTGACAGGACATTTGGCAGCAATTACAAGTCGCACAGTCTTGGGGGACTAAACTAATGCCGGCACATAATCTACTACATAATCTTTAACACGTCAAAGAACTCTTCTACTGCAATGGCATGCCATCAACTAAGTACAGTACAAACCTGAATCTGCGGTAGACGACCTTCAGGTGTCTCAGACGACCAGTTCCGGTGGTGTTCCTCCTCTTGGCCTTGGCACTCCAGTTGTCTGCAAGTCCAAAATAATGTCAGCTCAGTGAGGAGGAGGCATTTAAATTACATCTCTTGTCCTCGCATTTAAAAGAATACATATGTATTAGCAGGCTGTTTGTGTGCTTAAACATTATGTAGGCTGTGACAGGCATGAGCTGAGAAATAAAAACCCTAAATAAGACCATGTATGACTGGATTTCAATGAATGTCTTGTCTCAGTAAATAGATCTATTATCACTGAAGAATCAGACAGATTCAGACATTTATATTTGATAGCATCATTGACAAGACAGTTGTGGGCAATAGAATGCCAGGTCAGTAAGGAGCAGCCATTTAAATTAGCTACAGATCTTTACATAACTTAGTGTGCTTTAATTTATACCCGGTGTAACCCATACGTTTTACCTTGAATGCTGCCTGCGCCTGTCACAAGTACAACTGTGTCTCAAACATTTTTTTATAACGAAGGTTTTCAGGTTTTTAGAATCGGCCTCAGGTCTAAATGGGTTAAACAAACCTGTATTACAGGCATGAGCTAAGAACCTCATTAAATACACCTTCAACATGATAGCATCACTATATCACAACCAGTACAAGCACACTCCTGACATGTATAAAATGTATAAGACTTAGTATCTGAGAATCACATGACTGGTTCACAGGTGTAAAACAGGTGAAATTCCTATTTTCTCAAGTCGACAGTAGCCTACTTACACTTTCTCTTGCGTTTCTCTGGATAGCCACACTTTCCGCAGCTGGACTTCTGCAGATGGTAGGCCTTGGATCCACAGCGACGGCACAAAGTGTGCGTCTTGTTGCGCCGCTTTCCAAAGGAGGATGTTCCCTTCGTCTGAAATACACAAGTTCAATTAAGAAATTAGTCAACTCCTTCAGGTCAACATTGACACCACACCTGATAGATACAAACTGGGCTGCAATGTCTTGTCTCAGTATAACTAAAATTGAATCACTGAAAACTCATAAGTTCAGACATTTGTATTTGATAGCATCATTGACAAGACAAAGTGACAAAGTTAGAAAACAAGTCCCATATTAGTCAGGCAATTAAGTTTAGCCACCTAACAACAAATTACACTACTGTTCATAAAACTTAGCTAGCTTACATTAAAACCCTAATTACAGTAGCGAGCTAGATTGCTGCTCCTTTATGTACCCATTACCAACGTTTATTATGAGCAGAGTAATTGCACAACTGCAGAACCTAACGTGATAGCAAGCTGCACTTAAAACTACTGTCGTTATTTCCTCATGTCACTGAAAATAAAGTGATGGACACTGCATGTAACTTAGTTCATTGCTAGATCATTCTGAAAGCTACCATAAGCCCCTAGGAAATGTAGTCCACGTAGTACCTCTGGTCCATAAGAGCTATGGAAGGACCAGAGCTAGTCCACCTAGTAGCACTTATTACAGCCACGGTAAAAAATAATGCTACATGCTATTTATTGCTAAACTACCTGCCCAACGCAAATCAAAGTGTTCGATATGTTCAGTTTAACTGATACACTGTTAACGTATTCGTTACGGTGAACAAATGTTCTCAGTACGCTATGTTTCTCTCAAAGAAATACACATGTAAACAACATGGCGGCATTCTATCCCACTAGCGAAGTAGCATTGAATGGAACCCTATCCACTTAATTTGAACGCAAACACATTTTAATCGCAAACAATATCAACGCCAAATACTAGTAGTGTATTAAATCTACGTATCGGGCCACAATGTAGTTCAGATAAACCTCATATTAAATAGATGTTTAGAGATTTCTTTCTGGCGGTGTTCAACCGTACCATTTTCTTCCTGAAGCGATGGGAAAAGAGGCCGGAAGAGGAAGTTGAGCAGCATTAAATTAGAACCGGAGTGTTTCCTGTGTAACATAGAATTGTCGCCGCATTTATTTTCTGTAGAACGTTGTGCCTGGTTTGTTCTACAAAAAAATCCTATGCTGTTCCTCGTTTAGAGTGAATACCGGTATTGAATATGCAGTGCATTTGTAGGATGGCAGGATTGCATGTTCTATTATTATACATAAAGAGTTTTACCTAAATGCTATCCCTTTTGGGTCCTCTTGGGGGTGATCAAGTTAACAGTCTGGCAATGGATACTACTGATCTGCCTTCAAAAACATAAATTATGCTGACCAGATAACCTGTAGCAAATAAATAATTGTTTATAATATATTAATAATGTGTAACGCACGCAGGGACGAACGCATGTACGTGTTGGCTTATGGACTATGCCTTGTGTGATCTGGTTATATCATTTATTTTTTATTTATTTTTATTATTAATATTAATATTAATATTCATATTTTAATATATGGTTTACAAAACCAGTAGCAGGCAGTAGCAGTAGACCTGTGATACTTAATTGGTAGGCCTACATTAATTGGTAACATCACATCAGTCTCTCTCGAGAGAGAGACAGTCTCTCTGTCTAAGGTCACAGGTGGACGCATCAGTCAACCAGTCCACACATGCAGGCCTGGGTCAGCATCACTGTGATGAATTTAAATTCTCTCTCTCTCTCTCTCTCTCTCTCTCTCTCTCTCTCTCTCTCTC
>OOFJ01140360.1:5202-19074 GCA_900323375.1 Benthosema glaciale
GCAGAGCACCAGCTGTAGTAAACACTGTATTGTTAACTTATACAGTATGACTACAATACATGTACTATATGTTTACAGTATGACTACAATACATGTACTATATGTTTACAGTATGACTACAATGCATGTACTATATGTTTACAGTATGACTACAATACATGTACTATATGTTTACAGTATGACTACAATACATGTACTATATGTTTACAGTATGACTACAATACATGTACTATATGTTTACAGTATGACTACAATACATGTACTATATGTTTAACTTATACAGTATGACTACAATACATGTACTATATGTTTAACTTATACAGTATGACTACAATACATGTACTATATGTTTAACTTATACAGTATGACTACAATACATGTACTATATGTTTAACTTATACAGTATGACTACAATACATGTACTATATGTTTCACTTATACAGTATGACTACAATACATGTACTATATGTTTCACTTTGGCTGTATGCGCCCAACTGTGGTTCACAGAGGGCACAGGTTCTATTACAAAAGGGCAGTGGAGAAAAATGTGCCATTTCAAGTTTTGAAATGTATACAAATATTTAAAAAAATAGGGCTGTAGTTCTGCAATAATAATCAAAATCTACAAAGTAACTAGTAACTAAAGTTTTCTAATATATGTAGTGGAGTAAAAGTGCAATATTTGCCTCTGTGATGTAGTGGAGTAGAAGTATTGGAAAATCAAGTAAAGAACAAATTCCTCAAAATTCTACTTAAGTACAGTACTTAACTAAATGTACTTAGTTACTTTAGTTGCGACCACTGACTTTGTATGTGGCCAACGATGGGTCACAGAGGGCACAGGGTGTATTAAAGGAGGGGACTTCACTGATGGGGCTGCAGGTGAAAACCTGCCCGGCACGAAACATGAGAACACCATCCATGTCTAGCGTAGCCAGACGATCAGAGATCCCCGCCTACCGATCGTCCGGGGAAATCTATTCAATATGGGGCTTGAACAGGGGGGGAGAAAACCTCGGCTCAAAAACCTATGATGAACATGAACACTGCTTTCTTTGATAACAACCGCGGTTGTCGGTGGTATGCAACAGGTGCTCTGTGTGCCACAGCTGTCCCGGCAAATTATTTTGTAAATAATTTACAATATCTGACTGACAATCCCACATGTGTAGTAGGCTGCAGTGTCAAATAGAGAATCTATCCCCTGCCTAAAGAATGCTTATTATGACAGGATGGTGCATGCTGGTTCTGAAGCCCTCATATTGGAGGTCAGGTAGGATGTGGACAGAAATGTCACTATTCAAAAGCTTTGTGTTGTCAAAAATCTTATTTATTTTGGATATTCTATTGTCACTGTCGACATTACTCTTCAGACTTTGGTTGAAAATCTTCTCTTGTGTTAAAAGCCAAAGTTTTGCATTGGCTTAAACAATGCACCAATTCTTTCTGTAGCTATAGAAACATTAAAAGAACTCCTCCTGATCTATGAAAGAGCTCTTGTGCTTCTCTGTTCGAACTGAAGTATGACTCCAGATAAATGTTATTTTCTACGTTTTAATGAACTAAGTGCTAAGCATTCAAAGATTCAAAAAGGATTTTGAGCACAGCATTTCATATTTGATAACACCCAATTCTATTGGCATTCAGTTATAACACACATCTTTATTAAATAACTTAGCAACATAGTTGCTATAAAACATAGTTGCTATAAAGGTTTACTATGAAAACCTGCACAACCTGTTAGTCACCGCGTGACACACTACATATTTGGCCAATACAGAATAAATTCCATATGTTCACCTGAACTCATCTGACCTCATCAAACCCTGCACACTTAAGATACTGCCCCCGCTGCCACCCTTAGATCTCCCCCTCGGCCCTTAGTGCGAGGTCGCTTCTCGCCCTCAGGGCGTCTTACTGGTTGAATATAAGATGGTCTTAGTTCTTAAATTAGCCATTGATTATGTTCTGCCATGCCAACCCATGCCGTACCATATGAATGACCACTGTAAATGATTTGCATTGGTTCTGCTAAATAAGGATGCAAGAGTTACTTGAACAAATTAATTGAATCGATTACAAAATAATCTTTTTTGCTGGTGAAAGTTGCAGGAGTAACTTGATGTGGTGCCTGATATGAAATAAAATACACACTTATTCAAAAAACTGACCAATAGAAGAATCAAGAAAGTAATAAGAAAACATTCACTGCAGCTCTACTGTCAGTAATTCCGTTTTTTGATTTATTTTGTTTCCACCCAATTTCCGCCCCCACGTTTAATTTAGCTGTGCACAGACGACGTAGGCAAGGAGAGATCTCCTATGGTCTGGTTGGTTACATGAGTGGAGCAGGCCTTACCCAGCAGTAGGTGGGGGTTCATGCAGTTAAAGAGGAGCCCTGCCAACAGGGAGCCACCGATGTACCCCGCTGAACGGCCTACAAAGATGTAGGAGATATTGCTGATGTTCTTGTGCACGTTCCCTGCCAGGTCCTCAAATGTAGGTCCTAGAATGGAGATACTCATTCCCTGTAAAAAATAAAAGACAATTGTTGGCCTATCGATGTATGGTTTGGAAGTATTGGAACCTTCAATACTAAGTCAACTTGACTTTTGGCTCTGTGGTCTGATCCTTTTTCCCTCTACACCAACATGAGACTGGATCCTTGTTGGTTTGACTACACTACACGGCGCACTGTGAACACATGGGTGATGAACAGTAAAAAAAATATTATTGAACCTTCCTTGAACAGCCATCTGTACTCTTGAGCTAGGCAGTAGGCACTAGAGGTCCTAAATATATTTGCACAGTGGCCAAGTATAACAAGATAACTATTAGGTGTTGCTGGACCATGTTGAAGACCATGAGTGTTCAGCGAATCTGCCTGAGGAAGGTAGAGGACAAAAACTGTCTTGCATTGTAAACGGATCATGTAGGCATTGTAGGGGTAATCGCTACCTATAATCAGTTTACATCTGGTAGTCATCTTGACAAGCAAGTTTCGCAACTATGCAAATAATCCTGCACGGACCAGGATATAGCCTACAGTAGTAACTTTCCCATATGTAGTCCAGGAAACAAAGACATTAATTGTTATAAAGGTTACTGTGTTATTTACACTTGCTTTGGCAAATGTAAATGGATGTTTTCTAATGCCAATAAAGCCCTATTGAATTGAATTGAATTGTATTTCTGTATAGACTATGTAGGCATTGTGTCCTAGTAGTACCACTATACCAACTACCATGTTTGGGTAGGCTATTTCTTTGTTCCTTATCTGAAATGGCGCCCTTTGTGTGACAGTGTGATTTCATTTCATTCACATTCGTAAGAATCAAATTTCCATCCCCCTGATCCACACCTGGACCTGCTTTACTAAGTAGTAAGTGCTCAATATTGTAAGCAAAATGTTTATGTTTATTTATTTTGTGTACGCCTATATTTCTTTTGAGTGCAGACAGAGTCCGCCGACCTCTCAACTCCGTCCTTTCTCATTTTAATGATTATAATGTGATTTAATTCATTATGCCAACAAACAAGCCCAATAATAATACATTATTCTTAATCATGAGCATAACTGACATGCATGACAGCATGTCTGTAGTAGCCCAGTCATTCTCAGACGTTTTCATTTTAAGGACTCCAATAGCCCTGAAACATGAATGAAGCACGAGTATCATGATGTGAACCACATTGGCTAGGACTACACTCTGACTGTAAAGAATAGATCATGGGGTTCATAAGTACACTCTCAGAGTTACAGGGAGTCAGAGTCAGGGACCCCAATGGAAACAAGCCATAGGCTTTCTTGTGTTTTAAATCCTCTTAGCAGACCTTGTATTGAACTGTACTTTCCTGTGCCTTAGTTTTTTGCAATGCCACCCCCACCCCCTGGCTGGCTGCCTGGCTGGCTGGCTGGACCCCACTTTGAGAATGAGAAGAAACCACTGCTACAGCAGCTTGTGTCCATCATGCAATGATCACTTTAACACGGGGTCCTCCTGAACTGAATTGCTTACCAATCCTAGGAACGATGAGCAGAGGGCCAAGGTGACCATCCAGCGGCTGCACGCCCCCCCGGTGCTGCTGCTGATGATTTGAACCCCATCATTGCCACCAGCACCAGACCTGGAGGAGGAGCTCCTCTTGGCTGATGATCGGACCGCTTTCAGCGCGCTCTTCAGACCTCGGTCCTTCCTCTTGTCAAACAACGTATCCTCCTCCAGGTCGTCGTTGTCGTTGTCGTCCTCCTCGTCGTCAACGCTGGCGAAACGAACGTGCTTCTTTTTCACAACAACGGGGTCTACTCTGCTGCTGACCGCGTTCGCAGACATACCTGTCAAATTATTATGGCTGGTGGCCTGGTGCTGTTCTGATGGTGGTGATGATGATGATGATGATGTGCTGTCACAGCCAGGCTACTGCGTGCACCGAGTAAATAAATATATATGCGCATACGAGGCGCACGTACGTAATGGAGGTTTCCACGGTTAAGATGCCTATGTTTTATAGATGTGTCCGATTAAATCGTCGAATCGCCGAGCCACCCATTGTAGAAACAGGCGACAGACAGCAGGTATAGGCGCTCCATATGTCAAGCGGTGTGTGTACTGTGTAGTATATCTGTGGTAGATCTATCTTCAGCTGCCCACAGTGCTCAGCTGACGCGGTATTACGGCTACAGGAAGTAGTGTAGTGGTCGTCATTGGGTCACAATTCATGACAAATAGTGACCTCTAGCGTCAGAACCATTTCAGTATGAGATCTTTTTTTTTTCTTCCTGAGAGTGTTTTAGATTGATTTGAATGTGTAGTAGTGCAGGCATACATACGTACTACACGGTAACAGCTCTGTAACTGCGCACGCGCGCGCGCGCGCACACACACACACACACACACACACACACACACACACATTTACGTATATTTATTCATTCACTTATTTGTTTGTTTATACATTTATTGTGATTGTTGCGTAGCCTAGAGTAAAATAATAATATAAGTGGAAGTGTTCAAGAATCTATATGTTCAACACTTTATATGAATATACCTACATTTTATCAGTCATGGGAGCCCAGCAGCCCATTTCTTTACAGGTGCCAAATAATGTTGTTGTTGTTGTTGTTGTTGTTGTTGTTGTTGTTGTTGTTGTTGTTGTGTGTGACTGTGACTGCCCCACAGTGAGAGAAAGAAAGATACAAGAATGTCACTGAAAAGTCAAACTTTTTTACTCTTGAAAATGCTGAATTGGGTTTGTGATATGTACAAAGTATTATATTGCATATAGTATACTGTACATCCAATAGCAGATATGAAAGACCCAAATAACATTTGGGATAACAAAAAAAGAGTAGAAGGCATTCTAATGTATAAGGAATTTGGATTATTCACAATAAGCAACATGAATAACACAGCAGATAATGCATCAGAATAGACATGGAGGAAAGATAAAGAAAAAACACATTAAACATGTCAACCACTTTTAAGGGCACACTTTGGTAAAGGTTTGGGTTGTGTACTTACAGTAGGTTGCCATGATACAACATTAATCAGGCTTATTAAATCGTCCAAAAACTCTAGATTAAATCACTGTAAAATGTAAGTCAACGAGAATGATCCATTTCTAGTCAGTTAATGTATGTTATCAGTTATTGTATTGAATTATCAATTCAGTTATTGTATGAGTTGTATCATGGCAAGGTACTGTAACTATACACAACCCAAACCTCTACCAAAGTGGTTTTGCCTTTAACCCCTGCCTTCCCCATTTGGGCCATGTTTTGGGAAATATGTCAGTTGTTTTGAAAATAGAGCATAAGTGGTTAACGTAAATTGAATTTAGCAAGGATTTAGAAATTGTTTTCCTGTAAGTTGTAACACAATAGCATGGATTCCACCATGTCTGAAGCCTGAATTGTCGTACGGCGGTGCATACATTAGGCATGATGCAATTGGCCCATTCCACACCGATTTACTTTACTTGCAAGTAAAGTCTCTGCATAAACTATAAGCCACATATATATTCAATTCATCTTTAATTTCAGCCCAATCTGGATAGCTGAGAATATTCAATCAATGGCTACATTAAACAACTATATTAAACTGATGATTATCAATCCATACAGTATGTAAAAACAATGCATAAAGTGTATGGCAAAGAGGTATCACAATCAACCTCAGAGGTACAAATTAAGTAATTTCTTTCAATCAAGGCTTTCACTGGTGAGCAAGTGCTGGCATATAGTCTAGAAACAGAATAGAACTAGTAGGCTATAGTGTACAAATTGTCTAAAAGTTTAACAAATAATAACAAGAACTTGATTGTACATTGGTAAAAATCAAAATATTTGATTCAAAGGCAAGCTATAGTCTAATCATATGCAAAGCCATAACTCAATGTCAAAAGATGTAAACACCAAGTGCATTTTCTCTTACTTGTTAAATCCTCTGTAAATAAAAAAGGGAAACATTAAAAGAACACAAGTTTAAGACGGCTATTTCATTAGCTTTTCTTCTTTCATTAGCATTTTTCCAGTCAAAAATATTTCACAAGCACCCCTTCAAATGCAAATATTGCCCCTGTCATAACTCAATAAGGTAAAAGCTTGAAGGCATGCCTTCAAGCTAATGTGGACAGCAAAGAAATGGGTACAGCAACATTGTCCAGATGAGGACAGATTACCAATTATGTTATGATATCTGAGGTAGACAGTGTCACAAGTCTTGCTTATGGAAAATGAACTGACCCATGGTCATTCAATGCTGCATATTTGGAACACACTATAGAGCAGCGGTTCTCAACCAGATGAATTTGTGTCTGTCGTGAATTCAGGACCCAATATATCAAAACATGCTTTCACTATGACCCACACTTGGGTCCTATTCCACTGGTTGAAAAACACAGAGAATTACCTTTAACTTTGTGTTAAGCGGATTGATAAAAATGTACACAAAGGAAATACAAAAGTACTGTGTCTTGTCCATAAGCAATCTCTCTCTAGTAAATAGTTTGTGAAATTCTCATGGATTATTGATTTCCTAACATTTTCAAATGGTTCAGGCGCACTATCTGGGGTTGACTGTAGGCTACAGGTAGGCATATGATAGCACGGTGCTTAAGCAAACAACTGATATACTTCATGTCAGCCATTTGCATTCCATTCACAACCTTTGGTCTTCAATAAATCAATGTTAACGGAAAATATCCGTTAATTATGGCATACTTATGACGCTGTCGCTCAATAAATTCTAGAAAAAAATAAATACAATATGAAATCAAAACTAACACCTTGCCAACTGAAGGTTAAAGAACTGAGCACATAGTCAATGGTTAACTTGATTCAACCTGACTAATGGTTACATTGTCAATGATTAGTCAAACTTGTGTCAGTTACAATTCAGATGGTAGAGAGTAGAGACAATACAATGTCCCAAATAAGATACTGTCGTTGAATTATAATGTTACTACTTTTGTACACAATGGTGAGAAGATAATGTATTTGTAAGTTCCTTTCCATTTTGATTGATTGATTCATTCATTCATTAGCTTAGGTGAGTAGCCTAACATCTGCACAATGCCCAGATACAAAGCAAACCTTCTTTTCCGCAGTATACCCAATTAAACCCAATTTGATTTTAGAATTCTGAATATTCTTCGAATTTCTGAATATTGGACCAAATATACAAAAAAAAGGAAAATAAATTCTCACCACTGTGTCTAGGTTTACAAGGAATACTGCTCAATTTTAACACTAAAATAAAATCATAATAACCAGTCACAATAAAACAATACAAGCATGTTCTTTATATACTACCTATTACCATGTCCGGCCAATACATACTATGTTGCATAGCGATGCTGATGTACAGTTAGTTATCTTCTCCTGTTCTAGTTAAAACAATATGACAGTGTCAAAGATACTGAAAAACTGAGAGCGATTCTTAGGCACCATGTCAAGTGGTCACATTGGATTTTAAAAGCAGCCTTATGTCGGTCATTCAAGCTATACTGTATCAAGCACAGAAGACAGGCCTATTAAAGGGGCATTTCACCAATAATACATCTGAACTGTATTTTGTTCCTAAATGCCCCTCCATAGTCTGCTGCCTTGAGATGAAGTTCCCCAATTGGATTTCATCAAGTGTAATGTGATGTTATTGTGTTTAATAAGTTGCTTCTTCTTCCTGGTGCTCTCAAGCACCATTTATTCAACTATAAGATGATCACAGAGCTACATTCCCAGTACAAATTCAACCTTCAAACGCCAATATTTCCACAAAGCACTTCTCTGAAGTGAATATACTCAATATACTGTACTACTCAGAAATAAACCCCCCCACCCAAATATTTAAAATGTGGGCATGCTTCCAAAATGTATAAAAAAAACAATATTCCTTCCAAGGGCACTATTGGGGGGAAAAAACATAAAAAGTAAAAACCCAATAAAGATGACCACTTCTTCCCCTTTAATTTTAGCAGGCAATTATTGTTGTGCAACTTCTGTGACATTTTTCATGTCACAGAAGTAAAAACTATACTGTAAAATGTAAAATGTGTAAGTAGCAATGTAAACCTGCAATGTTTCAAAAAACGCAGACTGTGGATTTGGGCAGCGTGAGGCCTGATTTATACTTTGTCGTACAACTCCATTGTTCAGCAAAACGTTGCTTAAAACAAGCTCACAACACGTGATCTTGTAGCCTATATCTGCTATTTACGGTGCGTTGTGCGGTGCTGACATTAGGCATGACTGGCCAAACGATTCTGAGCGAGCAGCCTTCATAAAGCACCCAGTTATAAGTAAAGCATGCGTTTACTTCAAATATAATTTATCTTTTCTTCCAACCTATTTCCATTTTAACCTTCAAGCTGATTTGTCAAATGGAATCTTTGGCCATAAAATAACAATCTAATGCATAGTTCTTCAAGATAACTTTAGAGCTGGGCGATATGCTCAAATAAAATATCAATATCTTTGCCTATCTATTATCTATTGTGACAATATTATATATATATATATATTTATATAAAAATGTAATGTTCAAAAACTTTAAAAATAGATCTACTAGCACACAACGCGTCAGAATGCAATGCGTTGGGAGCTTGTAGAGCTTGTATAGTGTGCGTTGCAGCTATTTTTCCCTTTTCCACATGATTATTAAAGCATAAACTAGGGCTTAAGTGACTGCAATCAGGAAAAGACAATACTTATGTCATATCAAGATATAACAACATAAAAAAAAATCCTAGATGATACCTAGTCTTATATGGGGGTACCAATATAATCAATATATTGCCCAGCCCTAGTTCACATTCATGCTTAAAGTATGTACTGTACTTGTACTCATTATGTGGTCAGTCTGATATGTGCTATCATCATTACTTTGGCATTCCTCTCATAACGTCCTCTCCTATGAAGGCAGAGAACGTTCACACATGCACAGCCATGTGTACGTGTGAAGACTGTGAACCTCACTCAACCTCATTCACACATACACAAGCAAATATGCACCTATGTGATCCTTGGATTATAAAATGATCCAAGTTGGCGGCGGTGGTGGCGGTGGTGGTGGTGTGGGGGCGGACGTGGAGGGAGGGTGGAGTTTTTTAGAGAACAGAATCCGAGTCCTGGCGCTTCACGTCTCCCTGAGACTTCTCACAGTCCAACAGGGTGGAGCCCTGTCCCGACTTGAGGGCCACCTCTGCCTCGGCCTCTCTCCGCCTGCGCCTGCGCTCCACCCAGGGGATCAGACACAGCACGGCCCCTCCGATGATGGGCGGGATGCCGGCCAGGTAGAAGGCCACGTCGTAGTTCCCCAGCCTGTCCCTCAGGAAGCCTGGTGGGAAGGAAGGAAGGAAAAGGAAAATATTTAAGGAAAAGACCACCCAACGCATGCACGCACGCACGCACGCATGCACACACACACACACACAAACACACACACACCGTACCTGACTCACTGTACACACAATATATGCACACATGAACAACACGCACGTGTGTGCGCATACACACACACACACACACACACACACACACATGCACACATTCTTTGAATAGGTGAGGTGATTAGATAATCTCTTCCCCTGACACTCCTACGTTATGTAGGAGTTATTCATGTTTCTCGTGGTTACGGCTGTATTGCTCAAGTCTTCAGTCGCACACAGCAAATATCTTGAATAAACGAGGCCCAATGAACAGTAGGGGGCGGTGGAGACCTGTGAACGTCTGACTCCTTCCCAGTAGGACTCTGGTAAAGTATTTTCTCTCACCAGAGAGCAGGTGTGAATTAAACATAAGGTGACTGGTCTGAGATGCATTTGTGAAAAGCTGCTGCTTGGTCAGAGTTCCCACACATTTTTCATTCCCATAACTACAGGCCCAGATTTCTTGACTGAATTTGAAGACTTTGATAAGGCATGCTAAGGCATTTGCCTCCCCTGTAGATTAACATAATTTCTGTGCAAATCCCATACTTTGTAAAGCCTTAACTTAAAGCGTACTATGATTAACTTACAAACATGTTTTCATTATGAAATCCAGACCTTTTTATACCTGCACGGAGAACACCGCTGGTGGGAAGCTAATATTCCTGTTTTTTATACTGCACATTGGTTGGGTACAACAAGATGGCCGACAAGCGTCAAGGCCACATCACTCTACAGCTGAAGACTGTACTTTGTCCCAATGGTACATGTACATCTGGGTCCTTTCTGCTGACGCTCTTATTCATTCAGTATCATTTGCATGGGCTAGCAGCAGGCTGGACCGCCTTTTCTAACCCAATTAAGAACTGTTCCACAGGAGTAAACCCATCTACCTCCTAGCCTATATTATTTTTAGTAGTGGTAGTAGAAGCAGAAGCAGTATCATTATTACAAGTTACAGTTTTTTTTGTTTTGTTTTTAAGATTTAGTTTTTTGGGGCTTTTCTGCCTTTATTGATAGTATCAAGTCTATCAAGATAGACAGGAAAGAGGGAGAGAGAGAAGGGGAGAGACATACAGCAAAGGTTGTCATGAACGGGACTCGAACATGCAACGCGCTGTCAGGCATGTGGCATGCGCCTGGACCACTTGGCCAGCGGGCGCCCCACAAGTTACAGTTTTATAACCTTGTTCCCAGCCTTATCACATCTCACGAGGAGAAAAGCCGTAACGTGGGACTTCCAATATACGGTATGCACCTCCCCCGGTAGCTGTTCTTTTGTGACCAATCACCACGCTGTTTTCATGCCCTGGGAATTATGTACTTCCGCATAGACACAGACTTTATGTAGCCATTCGGCATCCAGCGCAATTGTATGGCTACTTATCTGCTACTATAGTAGCCCCGCCCCCCCCTAAGGTACCTGCAATGGGCGGCCCCACGGTCATGGGAACCGACATCATCCCCAGCAGGAAGCCGATGGCCTGCGACACGTCCTTGGATCCCACCAGCTCAAAGGCGATGGGCGCCATGATGCAGATGAAGCATCCGTCGAAAAGACCCATCAGCAGGCACACGGCGATCAGCCCGCCGAAGATGTGACACAGGGGGATCATCATGGACATCAGGCCGATAACGAGGAAGGAAGACACCTGCGTAGACGGAGGGTTGGTGGGTTAGGGTTTACAACACTGATAGCATAATAATAAAAACCAATAGGACTGGACAGCCTGGGATCAGATTTTCTTTACACACGTGTGCGTGCGTGACGTGTGTGTGTGTGTGTGTGTGTGTGTGTGTGTGTGTGTGTGTGTGTGTGTGTGTGTGTGTGTGTGTGTGTGTGTGTGTGTGTGTGTGAGAGTGTGTGCGTGCGTGTGTGTGTGTGTGTGTGTGTGTGTGTGTGCGTGCGTGCGTGCGTGCGTGCGTGTGTGTGTGTGAATGTTGGCTGCTCACTTGTAGGTACACTTTGTTGGGTCCCTGGACGTAGTCGGCCACCCTGCCAAAGATGAGGCGACCCACACCAGACGTGATGCCGATGCACATGAGCAGAACCTCTTTATTGGCGTCCTTGCCGAATCGCTCCTCCACGTGTTTCATCTGTGGCGGACATGAAAGGGAAAGCTTTTCAGACACCGTTTGAACGCAGCTGCCGAAGCAGCCATAATCACATAACACAGGACGACGAGAACACGAACAAACAATAATGAAAGTGCAAAAGATGCAATTACTAGGCAAATGATATGGTTGGCATATGATGGGGAATCATTCAAAATAAGCATCTTGTAAAACAGGGCGACCCTGAAGTGGACCTTGGACTTTGTTGGAACAAGCCTGTGCCATCATCAGTCATTTATGATAGATATATTAACATTCATGTGTTTTATTCAAAATTGTTTTATTCAATTCAATTATTTTTATTGATTTTATTTTTTTCAACATATATTTAAATCAATCCCCTGATACATGTTGACATAGCATTAGTATTGATACTGACAGTAATGATGATAGTCAACATATATTGTATATGACAAAACGAGACAAGTAAGCAAAACATATATTAACATTCATGACGTAGGACTCTAAATGTGGGCAAGGTTTCAGCCCAGTCAGAGCCCAATTGATCTCCACTATGAAATAAAAGTTAAAGAGAGAGAGAGAGAGAGAGAGAGAGAGAGAGAGAGAGAGAGAGAGACGGCTGGTCACTTGCAGAGCCACGCTGTAAAAAAGGACAATTGCTAGTGAAGTTCATGCAGTTTTTTTTTTTTTAAGTCTC
This sequence comes from Benthosema glaciale, assembly GCA_900323375.1. Taxonomy (NCBI): domain Eukaryota; kingdom Metazoa; phylum Chordata; class Actinopteri; order Myctophiformes; family Myctophidae; genus Benthosema; species Benthosema glaciale. Next base: position 17,903 of record OOFJ01140360.1, read on the forward strand.
ACAGGAGCACCGAATTCTTTCTGCTATGAACGTGCACGAAGATTCGACAGAACGCGAGAGAGTGACTGTACGGCACGCATTCACGGGGGTGGAGGGCGGAGGGGGAGGCGGCTTGGGGCCAGTGTAGGGAGGGAGCCGCAACGTTTTTCTAAGCGTCCCCCAGGGAAAGGCGCCTCCCCTTTTGCTCTGCACCACTGGTCGTACAGGGATTGGTTTTCCGTCATATCCCAGCATGCTACTCGCTCCCGCCCCCCTCTCCTGTATATCCCTCTACATTTCTCAGTATTACCACATTCACCACCCACGCGTTTGTTCAGGTTCCAGCAACTGTTCTGCAATTCTATGCACGCTCTCTGCGACCTATAGAGAACGACTCCATCCGAGTGAGAGAAATGCAGTGCAGATGCTAGGTTTCCGTTACAGGGTGAGGAGAGGAAAGAAGATTACAGCTCATAGTGCACACACAGTATTCACTGAGCTACTGAATGAGTGCTTGTGAGTCTCACATAACAATGATCATGTAAATATTAGTTTTTCTGCATTCAGGGAAGTGCCTGCACAATTAAGGCAAGCCTTGGGAATTCCCTTAACTACTTTCAACCACCTGGTGATCCTAGTTTGGTTCGAAATCAGAATATCATTATAGGCAAACATTTCACCAAATTTCAAAAACTGTTCAACATTTACGAAATAGCACAAATAGTTGTAGATGGACTACTTTCACATCTTATCATACAACAAAGTATACGGCTTAGGAACAAATAGATGGGTTTCGGAACGCATTGGAGGGTCAAATCTACAAAAGAATTACGGAAACTACAAAAGTTTATTTGCAACACATTTCCAACAAGACTTATGTTATTGTTCTACAGATTGTAGACTGTCTGTCACTCAGTCACATCCCCGCCCCCACAGCCCTGAAACCACAGTGCAGGAACCAGACACCCGGAGAAGCAGAGAGAGAGAGAGAGAGAGAGAGACACCCGGAGAAGCAGAGAGAGAGAGAGGTGAGAGACTATGGTTCTGTATGGAGAGAGAGAGAGAGAGCTGGTGAGAGACTATGGTTCTGTATGGAGAGAGAGAGAGAGAGAGGATGAGAGACTATGGTTCTGTATGGAGAGAGAGAGAGAGAGAGAGAGAGAGCTGGTGAGAGACTATGTTTCTGTATGGAG